>CM027873.1:79516790-79714385 GCA_016097615.1 Eucalyptus dawsonii | reverse complement strand
AGAAACACAAAGAGGCGTCTCAAGAGGTATAGTTTCTATTTTACTCAATTGCCTATACCTTTCATATATAAATGAATGCATACCACCCGTGTCAAATAATGCATATGCCTTCTTGTCATTTATAAAAATCGTACTTGAGATAACATTTTTGGAAGCTTCCGCTTCCTCTTGGGTGATCGCATACACCCTTCCTTGTGCTGGTGGCCTTTGAGGATTCCTTGGCAGGTTTGGTCCACTAGTACTTTGTTGTACCTATAGCACTGAGCCGACACTTAGCTGCGACCTCTCTTGTGGACAGTCTCTCTTGAGGTGACCTACCCATCCATAACCATAGCATTTTAGCTGAACATTACAAGGTCCTGGGCCATGTTGCCCATCACATCATCAACAAACATCGTGCTGATAAGGTGCTTTCCTTATATTCAGGCCATCCCTAGCTTTTCCAAAATTTCAAAAATTACTCTTTTTCTTAGAATCCTAGGTCTGACCTTGACTAGGGTATGGTCTCTTACCCCGTCTGATATCACTAAAGGTCAACTGTCTCTTAGACAGTGATTGCTCTCTCACCAATTCCTGCTCTACCAACTGTGCCATTTCATAAATCTCATTATAATATCTTATATTCAGAGGCACCAGTTGTTTCTTGATATTAGTCCTCAACCCTTTCAGAAATCTCTTAGCTTTTTCCTCTCGATCCTCAATCAGCCTGGGAGCATATCTACTATCAGCTCCTTTTGTTCCAACTGAACGAATTTAGTGATTTTCTTATCCCTAGCGCAATCAGAAAAATGCTTTCTATTGAAAGGATTAACAAATTCGTCCCAATTTATATCGGTACCTAGTGGAAAGATCGTATCCCTTGAAGCTCTCCACCAAAATTTTGCATTTCCTTCCAGCTGGTACTCTGCCAAAGTTATTTTCTCAGCATCAATGCAGTCCAACAACCGGAAAATTCGTTCCTTTCCATCTATCCATTGTTCTGCCTCGTCAGGACTTCCTATTCCACTAAACTTAGATGGCTTCAACTTCAGAAATTGTTCCACCTGTCCTTGAGGGCGACGTTCCACTTCGGGTTGTTGTTGCACTTGTCTTTGCATCAGATTTCCTATATTGGCCAATGCTTACAGGATATCTTCCATTCAGGGTTCAGCCCTTGCAACAGAGGCTTCAGCCCTCGATGGATGAGAACTTTCAGCTCATACCATGATTTTCCTGCAGTTTTCAAGCATTTACCTCAAGAATAATCTGTGACTCAATGTCTCCATTTAAAAGCAACTACAACTATATATAAGTAACATAAACATGTTACTGGCACCTAAAAGCAACTCATACAAATTACTAGCTCCTACTCATTGCGCGCAGGTCTCACACCCAATCCGGTGCATCAGGCGGTGGCGGCGGCAACATCCCTCGCATCGCTCCATCCCGACAAACGTGCACAGAAATGAACTCCTGAATAATAGGACCCTAGCCGTGCCCACGCCATACATCACTAGACAACGTATCGGATAAAAGTCAGTCCGGGAATAGAGGGACGGTCTATCTCAACACACTCGACTCTACATCGGATGGTATCCCGTAAAATGTACCACGCGTGACGGACAGGCAATGCAAGATACTTGCTAATCTGAAAAATGTTATCCCCCAAAGCGGTGAGCACAACCACTCAAAGAGATGTGAAATCCAATAACAACTCAATGCATCATGCAAATTTCACATGCATTGCAGGCATTACTTACCTTGAAGCTAGGCACAAACTATCATGCATCATCATATCGCATCACATATTATCATCATCACCATCATGCATATCATATCACATCATAGGTGATCATCATATCACATCACATATCATCATCATCATCATGCATATCATCATGCATATCATATATCATATCATAGGTGATCATCATATCACATCACATATCATCATCATCATCATGCATATCATCATGCATATCATATCATATCATATCATAGGTGATCATCATATCACATCACATATCATCATCATCATCATGCATATCATCATGCATATCATATATCATATCATGGGTGATCCTCATATCACATCACATATCATCATCATCATCATGCATATCATCATGCATATCATATATCATATCATGGGTGATCCTCATATCACATCACATATCTTCATCATCATCATCATGCATATCATCATGCATATCATATATCATTGGTTCATTTTTCATCTTTTATCTTTAAGTTTGATCACCACATCACCCACTTCTCATATCATCAATATCATCATCCCTTCGGGCAAAGACCTCCGACAAGGTTCCCAGCATTCCAGCCATCCCATGGCCACCGGGCTTCCTACCCCACATTCGGGCATCTCGCATCTCAACTAGCATCACGAGGCATTCTTCGGGCGTAAACCTCCGACAGGCTTCCGGCCTTTACCCTTCTAGCCAGCATCCCGCACCCATACCCGGCATCGCGAGGCATTCCCTTTGGCAGAAACCTCCGACATGGCTTCCGGCCCCCACATTCCGGGCATCCTTGAATCTCCTAGGAATCTCGGAATTACGCCACTAGGCCACCGTGACATCATCATCCACCACAACCTCTTTACTCACATATGATTTTCCACATCCACCATCCTTTTAATCTTATTATTACATGGCATATGATTCACACATGCATCACAATTTATGATCATACATACACCAATGTCATATAACAATGCATAATAAATTCAATGAAATTCATGGCCAATAAAATAATCCCTTATTATTTTATTATTTTATTTATTTATTTATTTTCATAAATAACTATTAAATTTAATATCTATGATTTTCCCAAAATCATAATATTCAAAAACAATCATTAAACAAATCAATAGGATCACAATTTCATACAAAATTCATGGCCAAATTGAATTTCACATATTTTCACAATTTTCACAAAATAGCACATGATATTCGGATAATGACCAGAATTGCACAGTTTCCAAATAAATTCGATTAAAATACTCATATGGCCTTAAAAAATTACGAAATTTTACAGGGTGATAGCCAACACATTTTCGTGAACTTTTTATGCAGAACTCCAAGCAAAATTATTTTTATATTAATTGATACAACCCTACGAAACCTCTGGAACCACTACCGTGTCGTCCAGAATACACTTCTCCGAAATTTTTAGATCTCACCCATCTATTCTCTTTAGTTTCTTCTGAAATTTGAGTATGTTATGTACCAAGGTGTCATTTACAAGTTTCATGAAGAAAGATAGGTCAAATAACCAAATTATAGTATTCATTTTAGTCCTTTACGTCTCGGGTGTCTCGGAATACTTCACCAGAACCATTGTTTCCAAGATCTAGCCGATTCACCAAGCTATACTTGTTATTTTCACCTAAAATTTGAGTATGTTGTAGTTTAAGGTGTTACCTACAACTTCCATGAAGACATCAAAGTCAAATCTTCAACATAAATCAACATGCAAACAAGACTCTAGCAAGAGGTCAGCGAAAACTTCACAGATCTAGGGTCTCCGTATAATGGAACTTTAGCCCCACATATCTCCATCATTTTCCACGAAATTTCATTATGTTATACTAAAAGACGTTAGCTACAACTTTCATGAAGAAATCGAAGCCAAAATCGAACTCCAAACACCCATGCAAGCTCAAACAAGCTACTGACTCCAACAAACCGAACAAGAACAGTCACACGGTTTGTAAATAACTAACTCTTACCTCGGTTTTTCGCACAAATCACACCTAAAACCGAACATGCAACCACCACAACAAACATGCAAGAGAAGTTACGGACTCCAATTGCCTCTAAGATGGACAAACGATGACGAACGGCGGCGGGACACGGCGATCGGACGGCGAACGAACGGCGGCACCCCTCGGCTCCACCTCCTTCCCCTCTCGGTTTCTCCCTTTCTCTCGAGCTTCTCTCTCTCTCTCTCACCCTCTCTTTGGACGAATGAAACAAAGAACCGGCCATCTCTCTCTCCTCATCCCTTTTATACTCCCCCAATCTCATGATTAGCAATCATGAGATTGCCTACAAACCCACCAATGCATGCTCTTGCCATTTGCCACTTGTCACATTGGGTTTTAATTTGAATTTGATTGGGCTTGGGCTTAGGCCCATCCGGCCACTCCCCTTGGGCTGGTCGAATTCTCTTCTTGGGCTCTAATGGGCCGACTAGCTTGGCCCACCAAGCTTTAGGCCAATGGGTTTAAGGCCCATTCGAAAATTAACCTCCCTTTTTTGGCCGCGGTGGTTGAGGAGTGAAGACGTCAGGCTTCGGCGAAGGGGAAAATCGGCGTTGCAGTGGGTTTGGGTTTTGGCGAACGAGCGGAGGCGAACGGTGGCCGGATCAGCGAGTAGTAGGGAGCGTCAGCGGGGGTGCTCGCGAGTTACAGATCGCGGGCTTCAGATGGTCGGGCACGTAGAACCTTGCAGGCGGGGCACGGTGATGCTGGCGCGGCGGTAGCGACCAGCAACTCGGGATCTGCAGGTGGATCACTCGGCCTGCAGCGGGGTAGTAGAGTCGGGCTGAGGGCGGAGATGCACTGGCGGCGTGGTAGCTGCAGCGTCGACTTCGCAGCTTCTGAGTAGAAGGGGTTGCCGGTGGAATCGAAGAGGAAGAAGAAAAAGAGCCCCGGTTCTTCTTTTTCTCTTTTTTTATATTTTCTCCTTTTTTCTCTCTACCTCACGTCTCCTCCCTCTACCCCTTTTGACTTTTCTTTCCCTCGGTAGCTTTTCCTCACCGGTCTCTCTCTCTCACTTTTTTAACTTTTTGATTTCTTTTTCTTCGAACTGAGAGAAAAACCCCCGAGAAAAGAACCCCCCTTTCCTCCTCGTACACTGTTGCTTTTATAAGGGTAGGAGATAGGTTTTCAATTTCCCCTTCAAATCTACATCACGTATTGATAAAGATTTGAGATTACAATAATTTTTTTTTCTAAATCCAAATATTGCAAAAATAAATCGCAATATTTTTTCACGCGTATGCCCTATCCAAAAGATTCATATTCCGGAAAAATTTCAAAATTTCTATTTTCCTACACGATAATTTTCAATCAATAAAAAACATGGGCTTGGGCCAACTTGCTCGCTTCGTGGGCTTAGTCCAATTAATTTGAACCCATCCGCACCGGTCCAATAAATAAAATGCAAATTAAAATAAAATGCACCTAAATCTATATGCTATGTAATTAATGCTTTTTTTGGGATAAAACTAAACCCTAATTTTTAATGTGATAAATGACTAAATGGGCCGTTAAAATTTAGGTGTCAACAGCTGCCCCTCTTTAAAGGTGAGCTCGAAGAGGTTGCCTTCAAAGACAAACTGAGACCTAAATTTTGACTATGCACATGCACTGAATGAATATTTTTTTTTTGGAAAATAAATCCCATTTTGAAATGCAATTTATATGGCGCATGGAAATGCTAATGCAAATGCGTGATGTGAAACGAAAAGACGTACCTGCAATTACTTACAAGTCAGTGCGGTAAAGCATCTTGAGGTACATGATAAATCCCCATTTACTCTGTAAGTACCTAACTCTCACTCAGGTTCCTTGAAGAGTATAAAAGGTAATAGATTGAGAAGAACATTCACATTTGAAGTGAAATGTTCAAAGAATTGAGACATCCAGATCCAAACTGAAATGTCAAGATTTTTGAACTCGAAATACCTTGATCCAAACTAAGGTATAACGAGAAAGGTTGAAAAAACATTCACATCCAGAGTGAAATGTTTATACCAAAATAATTAAGACATCCAGATCCAGACTGAGATGTCGAAATTTTGGAACTTGAAATACCTAGATCCAGACTAGGTATAACGAGAAGGATTGAAAAACATTCACATCCATAGTGAAATGTTTGAATGAAAATAATCAAGACACCCAGGTCCAGGCATAGATGTCATAATTTTAGAAGCTCGAAATACCTAGATCTAGACTAAGGTATAAAGAGGAAAGTCGAAGAACATTCACATCCAGAGTGAAACGTTCAACGAAGAGAATTGAGACATCCAGATCTAGACCGAGATGTTGAAATTTTGGAATGCAATTTGTATGCAAATGATAAGGGAACCTACCTGGAATATCTTACCTTCAAGGAGGGTAGAGTGATTCAAGATAATTGGTGTTACATGTTCAGGACCCGTACCTTTCTACGGTTGTCTGAACTAACCACCAAAGATATCATATCTCATAGAGCAATTCATTTGTTTTTGAAAATAGAACAATTTTCGGATAAAACAGAATGCACTTCCTTAATTAAAATTCTGGAAAAAATTAGTAAAAAATATTAATAAATTCTGAAAATTTAACATGTTATAAATGAGATCTATAGAAAAATGTTTTATGAAGAACACCATGTCAAGAAAGTTCCACATAAATCGCATAGGCCCATGCATCACAGCAAAAGAAATTCCAACACCATGTTTGCACAGTTTCAGAAATAATTCCGATTAACTCCTTAAATAAGTTCCGAAAATTCTGAGATTTTAATATGTTATAGTGAAGACCCAGAGATAAAAGTCTCATGAATAAATAAACATTGAATTCATTCTGGATTAAAAGCTATAATTATTATGACCTTCCCTAATTCTCGGTACAGTTTCCAGATCTAACACTTTAAAAGAAAAATCACTTTACCGACCAATACTTGTCCGTTTCCTCTCAAATTTTAGTATGTTACTCCTCAAGATGTCGTCTAGAACTTTTATAAAGGACACAAAGTCAAATTACAAATGGATAATTTTTATAAAATTCACGGAGTTGCAAGGGGTCGGACTATTCTTACAAGAAACAGCTTGCATGTTCTAGGAAGACTACTACCGTTCACTCTAATTTCAGCATCCAACATCATAACTTAAGCATCTCCAACACCCATTACACTTCACACACAGCCACAGCAAGCAAAATATAGGCTAATGGACTTTACTTGCCTTAAGTCCACGAAATCACAGCAAGCAAATGGCAACTCGAGGACTTCGGGCGCGGCTCAACCAACGGCGGAGCTAGGCGGCGTTGACGGTGGCAGCTGGCACATGCACGGCGGGGTAGTGTTCTTCTTCCCCTCACCGAAGCACCCTCACAATTCTCTCTCGGTTTCGCTCTCTCTCTCTCAAACTCACTCCCTCTCTCTTTCTCTCGGCTCTCTCTCTCTCTCTCGCACGAACACCCCCCTCGCTCACTCCGCCCCTTCTCTTTACTTTCACCTTCATGATTAGCTAGTAATCATTTTCTTTGCATGCAAGAGACACTTGGTTGATCTCTCTTGCCATTTGTCATTTTTCATGCAAAGATGATGGGCCTTAATAGGCCGGGCTTGGGCTAGGCCTTGGTCGACCAAACGGGGGAAATGGTGGGCTGGTTTTGGGCGGTTTTTGAGCCTTAAGAAATCAGCTCACACTTGCTCTTGATTTTCCACCTTAATCTCCACTCATAATCACTTAATTTCAAATATTCACATGGCCATAAAATTTTGCAATATCAATCAATGGTAATCCAACTTATAAAGTGCACGGCCAAGAATAAAAATTTCCCTATCAATTTATCATTTAGTACAATCCTTGATCACTCATGGACATAGGATACATTTCCAACAAAATAATTGTCCATTAAATACTTGGCCTTGATTAATTGAAATTCGATGGTCTAATGACTATAATATAGTCCGGTGGCGCTTCCATCACCTTTTTAGGGGTCACAATGTATCTAGGGATTGTCATGAAATTTTAGGATGCCACATGCATGACGTCTTTCACATGTCGATGTTGAGGAAGTATGAGCCTGACCCGACCCACGTGCTAAATTTCGAGTTATTGGACGTGGACAACTGAGTGTAATACGTTGAAAGCCCGATTCAGATTGTTGATTGAAAGGAACAAATTCTGCGTACAAAGACCATCCAATTGATCAAAGTGGTCTAGCAACATCACGTCACTGAAGGAGTAACCTGGGAGAGCAAAGAGTCGATGAGACATTTGTACCTCCACTTTTTTATTTAAAGATTGTAATGGTTTTTATTTCGAGGACGAATTTTTATAAGAGGGGAAGATTTGTAACATCTTAGATTTTTAATTTTGCTTTCAATTAATTTAATTGGGCTTTTCATTGACGCACCTATAATGTTATTCTCGTAGTTGATCACTCGTGAGCTAACTAGACTATCTAGGGAAGTCATTAAGAGATTTTAATGCAATGGACTTGAGGATTCGATTAGGAATAGACTACTCGATCGTGCTCATATGTAGAGATCATTTCAGCATAGTAAGATCGATTAAAAATCAAAGATAGGTCGTTTCGACTGAGATGCGTGGCTAAACATGGGTGAATCCACTAAATTACAAAATTCTCGTCAATCAACACTAGACAGATTTTTCTATTATTTTGGTACCCTGTGTCCGTATTTGAATCCTTGAGATTTTCACGATAACCGAGAGTTGCCAATGTGTCGAATAGGTTCATTGTGGCTAGAAGAAAATTGACTACAGGTGATTTGTTCTAAAAATTTGTGAAAGCTACCCAGTAGCCTAGGTCATGCAAAAACGCACCAGAGTGAAATTAATCACGAATTTGAATCCGATCTCAGAAATTGAAAATTCTGACATGTCATAAGTCAATTTAGGAACATCGACTCAGTCTCCAAAGATTTTTTGCAAATCGAAAATTTTTGGGAAAAATTCGAGGTAGGGTCATTTTTGTCCAAAACATTCAGAGGACCATTTTTTATTATGAAATCGGGATGCAAGTGGGATCTATTGGTGAGGAAAAATACTAATTTGATCGAGAAATCAATAATGAAAAGGCCGGATTAAGTAGATTCAATGAGGATTTGGTGTCCAATTGGAGGGGAATTAACCAAAATTCTTATGCCCCTCATGGACACCACTTGTGGACCTCTTCAAGGCTTCTAGAAGGAGCATTTGGTCTAGAAAATAGGCAGAGAAAGCCAGCTAGTGGTGGGGCTGAGTCAAGGGAACCAAAGGGATAGGAAGAGACCAAAGTAGGCCCTTTCCAAGCCAATTTGTCCCTCTCTTCTCCTTCCCCTGTCTGGTCAAGCAACCCCTTTCCTTAGCCTGTCCAAGCTTAAAAAATTATAGAGAGTAGAGGAGATTAGCCAGTAAACCGCCGGAGCAGCCTAGCCAGTCGTCCGACCACCGCAATGCCGTCACGATCCACGCTAGCCCGCACGCCTCTCCACCGTCCGTAGCCACCATCCTATCTTTGCCGTGTGCCCAGTAGGTCCCCTAAGTTGTTTGCAATAGCCCTGCCATTGCCAGAGCTCCATCCGCCACCATGAAGCTTTTTTTCAGCCCTGCCTGAACTCGGTTTAGCCTGTCTCAGCACGTCTTCGCCTCACTAAGCCTTCGTCCAGCCTTTTCAGCTACCGAGCACAGCCAAAACTTGTGGGTCTCATAGCTGCTATTTTGGCCCACTTTGGTGCTTTCTCGACCCCGATTTGCAAGCCCACTTTGAAGTTTATCGAGCCTTACTACATCCCCGTCGATTTGATCCGAGCAGATCACTTAAAAAAGGAGTTTAACTCATTAATCCATACTTAGTAGGTTAATGATGCTTAAGGGTTATTAGTTTAGACTAAGTATGGATTAGGTGGATAGTTAGATTAAATTAGCAATTTAATTAATTGTTATTGCATGTTAGGTGTAAATAGAGACTAGACAAGTTCTAGGATTTATCTAGAGTGGTTCGGAAATTTTCCCGATTCGTCTCGGCTTTTAATTAGGCTTTTCAGGCCTAAGTTGTATTTATTGGCATTTATTAATTGTTTTTCATAATTAATTAATTAATTATTTTCTGAAAATTAAACCGGGATAGCCGATGACCGAATTTTCGTGCTAATCACAGTGGTGTGATCTATTTATTTATTTGGCTGTTATTTTTGTGCAAATTGAATGTGTTTGGTGATCGTGGGTAATTATCTCGAAAATTGATAATTTTGTTAATTAATTAAAAAATTACCGGGCGTTGGTCTACGTGACCAAAAATCTATTTTGGGACTACTAAAATTAGTGGGATGTTCATAAGTGAAAGTATTGTATTTTGGCTAAGGCTGACTGTATACCCACACACGATTTTTTTATCGTGTATCTCTAAACTGAGGAAAATAGGCCAAGGTATTATGTTATTTGAGGAATTTAATCGTGAAGTATAATGTTGCTTGTCGTGGGTAAATAACCGGATTATGTTATGGGTTAGATCAAGAAAACCACCTTTTAGAGGTTGTGCTCATTGAGCCGTGATTAACCACCTCATAGAGGTTGTGCTCGTTGAGCCGTGATTAACCACCTCATAAAAGCTATGCCTGTTGGGCTGTGATTACCACCTAACTTAGGTTATGCTCATCGAGCCGTGATTTACCACCAAACTTGGAATCGGATGTGCCCATCGGGCCGTGATTATCGCCTAGCATAGGTTGTGCCCATTGGGCTATGATTTAACCTAGTTACACTAGGAGACTGCCGAGTATAGAATAGGATGTGCCGGGAGTGGCCGTGATGAATATTTGGGTCTAGTGATTGATTTTGGTTTAAAGTGAGCTGTCGTGATGTGATTGAACTTCCTAGTTTGTATTGAGTGGGCTCACCACCCACGGGTCGTGATGACATAGAATCGACTGAGTCGATTGATCAATGATTCGATGGGTTTGAGGATTTGATTGATTGTGAATTGTGAATATCTAAACTGTACTATCTTGCAGGAAGGCATTGAGGCAAAGGTAAGACCTCTGACCTATCTTGTGTTTAGGAAGCCCTTATGGTGTATTTTCTTCCTAGCCGGGGTTTAGGGGGTTGAACTTGCTAAGACTTCATCTCACCCCCTTGTAGGATAACATTTTCAGGTCCCTAAATGACGGTTGTGGAGGATCGGAAGCCCTGAAGTCAGGGAAGTTGAATATCGAAGAATCAACGAACATGTTTGACTAGAGGGTCATAGAACAGTTCCCTTTTTGTTAAGCCAAATTTTTTGTAAACAGCCTAGTATTGTACATAAACCTATTTGTTTATAAAAATGCTTGTTTTGGTTGTGATTTGTGGCCCTGCTTTTCTATCTCATATTGTTATTGTTTCGGGATTTTTAAATTGCTTCCACATGTGCATTAAAATGAATGGGACATCGCTATTAGTCAACCGCAGATGGATGGACACACACTTAGAGGATCGGGGCGTGACATGGATACCTAAGCCATTGACTCATCCTTACTTTTAATGAGGTATTCTAGAATTAACTATTATGTCTTCTCTTGATTGGTCCATTTGTCCAAGAGTCCCTGAATTCCCAAGGCAAATTGTTGGTAATCATTACCAAATCCAGAAATATCTATCCAAAGCGGCGAGTCATCATTCTTCAAGAATAACCTAGGATATTCTAGAAGGTTCTAGTTTTGTTGATTTCCAAAAAATATGGAAACCTTGGGAAATAGGGCATTAGAAGTGCAATCGGAACCTGACAATGGCTTTTTGTGTACATCCCCTCAAGACCATTCCGACACACCCGAGGTTCATGGCAAAGCCACCCTTGGTGTGGTTGTCATAGGCAAAATTGCCTACTTTGGCTAAGTTGGTGACCCAGGGTGTGGGCCCAATGGCCAGCCCTTGGACTAGTTCTGGCTGAGCGTATTGGGCCCATGACTAGCTCGGAGCCTAGGGGAGGCCTTGTTGTAGGACCTAGGACACACTAGTGCTCCTAGCCTAGTTCGGTATCCATCATAATGGGTTCATGGTCAACCCACAACTGGTCTATGGCCAAGCATACTTGGTTTATGTTCGGCTCTCAATTATTAAGTGGTTGTGTAGGAGTGGTCAATTTGTGACCAACACATGGCCGCATTGGATCATCTCATGGTCATCCAAGGTTGGTACATGACCGAGCGAAATCACTTGCGATTAGAACATGATCGCTCTGGATTGATCCATGATCATCCATCAATCCACGGTGGTAAATGACCATCCAACGACTAACTCTTATGGTCAAGCAGCTGTTCCATGGCCAAATAACTCGAGTCCACTTGCATGGTTAGTGGATTGGTTCACGGGCGATCCCTTGATCAATCCATGGCCAATTTTTTGCCTCCCTTCTAGTTAGGCTAATCAGTCCATGACCGACTTTGGCAATGATCCACAATCAATCCTTGCCACTCGCACACCAAACTCATAGGGCTGAAAATCAAGATGTTATAAGGGGGAACATTGATTTTGTCTTCGTAGACTTGACATTGGTGATAGCGCCTCACATGTTAAATGCAATTGGCTTCCATGGTTAACCAATAATAACCTAGCTCATGATCTTCCTTGCTATGGGATGATTGGTCATATGAGGGCCACATTCTCCTTCCTGTATCTCTTTCATCAATAATTTGGTTCTTGCACGTCTACACATTTTAGCAAGATTGAATTGAAAGATCTCTTATAAATGGCTCCTCCACTGAGGAAGAATTTGGATGCCAATCATCAAGTATTTCGAGTCATTAGCCTAACTTTATTGGGGAAATTTACCCTTTTGGAGGTATTTCATGATATCACAATACCATGATTGACTATCTAGCTCTTCTTTCATCATGTAATGGATCAATCATCAAGCCTTTAGTTACTAATAACATTGATGGCAAGGTTGCTAGAGTATCGGCAAATTGAATATGTGACCTTTGCAAGTAATTAAAAGAGATTTCATAAGACTCCTTGACTAGTTCTTCGAGGTATTCATGATAAGGAACCAATTTCGCATCTCATGTTTGCCATTCACCTCCCATTTGGAGGATTATGAGCTCAAATTCACAATTGAGTTAGTCTTTTGAGTTTCATGTCGATGCCCAACTGTAGACAAAGGATACAAGCTTCATACTCTGAAATATTGTTGGTGCAAGGAAACACCAACTTAGTGGCCGCTAGGTAATTTTAGTCTAGTTAAGGATATTAGAATTGCCTTTATGCCAAAACCTGAAAGGATGACAACACCATCAAAATACATGGCCCACTTGTCATTCAAGACCAAGTAGATCTGTTCATCGACCTCTGTTCATCGACCTCATTCGAATCACTTGACTTCTTGGGATTCTCGGCAAGCATATTAGCTATGGCTTGACCTTTAATAGACTTTTGAGTCATGTTTCGGATATCAAACTCTAATAGTAGGATTTGCCATTTAGCAAGCCTTCCAACTAGTGCAGGCCTCTCCAAAAGGTACTTGATTAAGTCTTTCTCTATCACTAGCGAGATGACGTGGTGAAGAGCATACTATCTCAATTGGTGTAATACCCAAATGAGGACTACACATGTCTTCTCCACCTCAGGATATCTAACTTAGAAGGTGGTGAACTTCTTGCCGAGGCAATATATGGCACGTTCTACTCCATCAATTGGTCCTTTTTGTGCAAACATAACTCCCAAAGACTCTTCATAGATGGTGAGATATAAGATTAAAGACATGCCTTTTGTACACGATACCAAAACAAGAGTGTCACGACCAAATTTTTCCGGTGATCCACCTAGGATTTGGCTAATGGATTGTTAAGCCTAGACTTGACGCAGGCTCTCCCAAGCCCATACCAATTTGCGACTTAGGTTTAAGTTCTTAACATGCAATTGACTTTCAATTAGGAGTCGCCACTAATCTATTTTTGGTGGGTCGATTAAAAACCCAAGTAAAGTAATATGAGATTTACTTTACTCCTACGAACGAGAGATTTATGAGTTCGGGGACTTGGTTACGCTAGATTTCTCTAACGCCCTTTCGGTACCTTTCTCTTTTATTTCGAAAAATGTTTGGCAGGCAGCTTGAATTGATTTTAAATCTGTTTCCCTAATATGTGAGGTAATCATACGGGTGCGCAAACCACCAATTTAATATCCAAGAAAAGCAATAAATAAATTGCAAGACTTACCTCATAGCAACGAAAGCATCTGCGTTGTTAGATCAGAATTCACATCAACAAACCTAGATATGATTTCTACTTAACACGGATTTTTTTTTTCACTTAATTAATGAGAATCATGCTTTATACAATGCATGCCACTAATTTAACATGAAATGATATGACATGACGACATGACTTAGCTATATGACCTAAGCGATATGATATAAATAAGCATGTAGTCTATCCTGAAGCATGAGATGGATTTATTCTAAAAAATTATTTTTTTGTATTTTCCATGAGATTCGAAATTAAAGAAATGCAACACTTAACTATGCAATCTAAATTAATCTAACCACCTAATTCTAATGACGGGCAATTTCTAATTAAATGAACCTAACAAAAATCACTAAATGACGTGCATTGTATGAACCTAATTCTATATGACGTGCACATGATTTTTATTTTCCTAATAAGCATGCAATCTATTTAGGAGAAATTATCTAAACCTATAATATGCAGTCCTAACATGCAATGGCGTGCAAAGAATGCCCTAATTCTACATGACATATGCATTATATTTGTATTTTATTTTTATAAAATTCGAAATTTAAAATTGCCACATAACTAAACATGCAACTTAAATTAAAGAAAAAACTAACATCCTAAACGAAAGCATTTTTTATTTTTTATTTAAGAAATTCGAAATAAATAAATTTCTTATTCTAAACATGCAAGATAACCCTAAAACGAGGAATGTTCCAAAACGAACCTAATCTATCTCAGATTTTTTGATGATTTTTTTTTTTATGAAAACAAAATTGATTCAAGCGACATGGCAGAGATCGAGCAAGATAAGATTGATATCAAAAAATTGACGAACCATATCTCGTGCATGAGATCGAGTTGGTCAATTTTAAATAAAACCGCGAATCGAATCTCGAGCGTGAGATCAGATTGGCGATTTTTCCGTGCGATTGCGAGTCGTATTCCGAGCGTGAAATCGGACTGTCAATCATATGCATGTTGTGACGGCTATTCGAGATTATGATAACATCATTCGAGAGTTCAATCAAGAATGCAATAATTCGAGCAAGGCAACGAAATATATGAATCTTGACTAAGATAAAATTATTACCTTGTTCATGATATTACTAGTATGAGTACCTAGAGGGGGGTGAATAGGTATACAAAGATTTTTCTTGATAATTTCTGTATACTTGTGCAATACTTAGACAGTTAAAAGATTTGCGAAGAGTAATAATCAACGTAAGACTGAGTAAGGAAAGAGAGAATTAAACACGCGGTTTATAGTGGTTCGGCTTGATCGAAGCCTACGTCCACTCTTCTGCACTGACAGCCAGTTCGGCTGGATTTCACTATGAACAAAGAGATGTTACAGTATTGATCTTCCTTGACTTCTTGGTGTAGATGATCTACCATACTCGCTCAAGGTATCACCAAGTATAGACACTCTCTGTGTATACAATTTTGCTCAGACTGTATCGACTAACAATCAAGGTTCTTCAGACTGCGAATTTTTCTATCAATCACACACTTAAAACAACTAGAACGTCTTCCTTTTATACTCCTTTATGCCATCATAGCCGTTGGCACTTACAAAGGAATTCCTCCAATCTACCCGTTGACGGAATCAATCAAGAAGATCATCCGAGCTATTTAAGGAATCGATGATAGCCCATCAATCCGTTCGCCCATACAATCGATCTTGGTTTCCAAGAATAGAACATTCCAAGAATATTTCATCGACCATCGGATCTTCAATCGATCTTAGATAAGAATTAAAGAATCCGAAATATTTATCCAACCAAAGAATCTTTTCTAGAGGATAGGATCGAATCCTCAACCATATACTTCGGCTTTGGATTTCCTTCGTCATCGGATTAGAAAGACGTCAGTGAGAATAGACTTAAGTCTTGAGTCTTGAGTCTTAAGTCTTGAGTCTTGAGTCTTGAGTCTCGAGTCTTGAGTCTTGAGAATACAAAGTCTTCAGACTTTAAACTGTCGGTCTCCAAACATCCAGACTTAGACCCGAAAGAAACGTTTTGTCGGCTTCAAAATATTCTGGAAAGATTTCTCCAACAATCTCCCCATTTTTGATGGTGACAAAACTTTCTTGTAGATTTGAACAACTTTAACCTGCAAAAACATTTCTCAAGCAATATGGCTAACTCATAAAGATTAATAAAACAACCAGACTCTGCATCCACAGAAAATTGGTTAGTCTTTCATGAGTAATACCATATAACAACACTTGATATAAATGCAACCGATCAAAGCATCAAAATCCACAGCCAATTCAATCAAATTTAAATTCACAGCCAAGTTCAAGTTCTCAAGTCATACTCGAAAATAAACATAACCACAAAAGTTTTAAAAAATGTTTGAAAGATTGAAAGATGTTGGTTCAAATTGATTCTCCCCCTTTTTGTCATCATTAAAAGGGTGAGAAAGGAGTCATGTCTCGCAGGAATGCGCACGATCTGGAAATCCCCAATGGATGGACTACTCCTTCGAGCTTCTTCGGTCTTCCCTCGGTTGAGCTACCTCTTCTCCCTTAGCATTGGCTTGAAGTTGCAGAGCGAGGTCTTTGAATTTATCCTCCAGAGAGACTGAAGATGCTTGTCTAGCATTCTTCATGGCTTGGATTTCACAGTCCAGAGCATATATCTGGCCACGCATTTCTAGAAGAATATCCATGATACGACGAAAATCTGCAGAATCGTCCGTCTGTGTACTAGCATTGGCTTTCTCAGATGGTGTGTATGCAGACGATGGCGCTTCTGTTAAGTCTTGCAGATTTGGTTCTGACGTATCGTGACCTTCTTCAGGCAATTGAGAGACCTGAACTTCTTCTGGGTCTTCTGGAGATTGTCTTAGATCTTCACTGTCAGCCGCATGAGGTGTGGTCCTCTCTTGCTCGCCAACTCCCCCTGTCTCTAAGACATCGAAAGGGGAAGAGTGATGATCATGCTCTTGATTTCCTTCTCTCCGAGTTCATCAGCGAGACTTTTCTTTTTCTCCTTCTCATTCTTCTTAAGCTTCTTTCTCCTTCTCTCTCTCTCTTCTTCTTTGTTTTGTTTTGAAAGTTACGTCGGTTGAGACACGAGACGTTTGGTTCTTGTCGGTGCTTGGATAGTGGGATCTTCATCCTCTTCATCTTCATCCTCCGGGATGAGAGTTCTTTTCTTCTTTTTCAATGGAGCACCAATGGCCTCTTTTCCTTTTCTCTTTGAGGGCACTGAACTCGGAGATTTCACTCGAATTTCTCCATTGCCTTGGAAAGTTCTTGCGACGCATCTTCGTTAACATCTTCAAACCTACCACCATCTTATCACACGGTCGAACACAAAATGTTTGTGGCGGCTCAATATTCATGTGTCTGAAGATCTTGGTCACCAGACCAGGATAAGGCAATTGTCCTTTGTCTTTTGACATTGCTCTGTACATATGGAAGAGAATAGTGTGCGGTAGAGAAAACTTCCGTCCTGAGTTGATCGCGTACATCAACTTTGCTTCAGAAAGAGACACAGAAGTCTTTGACGTAGACTTTGGTCTGAGACAGTTGATCACAATCTTATGAAGCACAATGTTGATGGCCTTCATCCTTGAGTAGGTAATTTTTCTTCTGCGTCCATATCTTTGACAAGATCGAGTAGTACGAGCGGTGAGACTTTGATTGGTAAATATCGTCCTCGTTCAACTCCAACTATGTCCGCCAACATATTCACATCTACCACGTAGACTTGGTTTCGAACACTCGAATGAAATTCTATTCGCATCCAAAAAGCTAAGATTTGAATAGAAATAAGCGATCGATTGAGCATACCCGTCCGTAGAGTCGAGCAAAAGTCTCAAGTTGAAGCAAATTCAACTTCTCTCTTAAGTTCATTTTGATGGCGTCCGGAAGTCAAAATCAACACTTCTAGGGTTTATCACCCCTCTTTTCAACCCTGAAATACACTTTTTCCCCGATCCTTGGATTTAAACAAATCCATCCGATTTCCTTTCACCTTTGCTGCCACACCCATTTTAGGTTGAAATTCAAGGAACATTCTGTCATCATCGTTCCTTCAATCGATTTTGTCCTCGGCAAACGAGGGTCACTGGGAATGTTCGCAAGTGCCTCCTCTGCCCTACCTTTAGGAGCAACTCCCAATTCTTCCATTTTCCGCAGAAAAAGATACTCATTCCCATAATTTTTGTCCTTAAGGAAGTCATCTATATATTTTAATGAAGAACCGGAGCTTTTCAACGCACGATAAAGCTTATAGATGAAGGAGGGTCTTCGGACTCTTACTGGGTCGGCTTCCTCGATTATCTCTTCTTCCAGATATTGACTTGCACCTTGTGGGGCAGGAGGTGTTGAATAACGTGGAGGAGAGCGAATCGAACTTTGTCGCTGACTTGATAAGTCTTCTTCCTTAGTAAGATCGAAGTGAGTCGGTCCCTTCTCCATTCTTTGTGGTCCCCTGCTTGCGATTCTTGATGATTTCCTCGAAGACGACATCTTTCTTTGTCTATTGGAAGATTCCTTCACTTGCTTTTCCCAAGAAAAATGACCACTTTCTCGACGACGAACAAGAAGTAGAAAAACAAGATCGGGAGGAGAGTGCCTTTTAGGGTTTTGAAGATTGGGCGAAGAGAAACTCGTATATATATATAACTCAGTTTTTGAAAATAGAAGTTTAATCGGTACAAGGGAAGTGTACGAACACTTCTTTTCAAAAATCAATAACTAATCAAAATTAATCCCTTTTAAAAAGACAAGTTTTCGAATTTCACACGGATTATAACCGAACGAAAGATCGTACCTTTTCAAATTTAGATAAAATAACTAAACAAGATTTCATACCTTTTAGATAAAATAGCAACTTACGCTCTTTAGCCATGAATGTTTGAGTCTCGGATTTAAAGTCGAGAGATCGAGTCTCGAGTTGGTGAGTCTCTAGACTTTAACTTCTTCAAGCTTCAAAATGTTGAGTCTTGAACGGATAAAGTCGAATTGATTTTTCTCCAAAGGCTTTGTGAATATATCCGCTAGTTGACTCTTTGAATCAACAAATTGAATCGAGATTTCTCCATTTTGAATATGATCACTAATGAAGTGATGTCGAATCTCAATATGCTTTGCTCTTGAATGAAGGATTGGATTTTTTGTGAGATTGATCACGCTGGTGTTGTCACATCTGATTTCTGTGCATGAGTCTTCAATGCCAAAGTCTTGTAGCTGTTGTTTTATCCATAGAATTTGCGAACAGCAGCTTCCAAGAGCAACATACTCTGCTTCTGTTGTTGAGAGAGCTACAGTGCTTTGTTTCCTTGAAAACCAAGACACTGTCCTGCTTCCGAGCAACTGGCAAGTTCCAGAAGTACTCTTTCTATCGACTCTGCAGACGGCCAAATCTGCGTCTGAATATCCCAGAAGATTAAAGTCTCCCTTCTTAGGATACCAAAGACCAATGCTTGAAGATGAAGCAACGTATTTAATAATACGTTTTGCAGCACTGAGATGGGATTCTCTAGGATCTGATTGAAACTTAGCACAGATACAAACACTCAACAAAATGTCAGGTCTAGAAGCAGTAAGATAAAGAAGTGAACCAATGATGCTCCTGTACAACTTTTGATCAACTTTCTTCCCTTCCTCATCTTTGTCTATCTTCAAAGAACTTGACATTGGTATATCAATCTTCTTGCAATTTTCCAATCCAAATCTTTTGACAAGATCATTAGCATATTTTTCTTGGAAAATAAAAGTTCCTTCCTTCAATTGCTTTATTTGAAGGCCAAGAAAGAATGTTAATTCTCCCATCATACTCATTTCAAACTCATCCCGCATAGACTTAGAAAATTTCTTGCATAGACTTTCATTAGAGGATCCAAAAATAATGTCATCCACATATATTTGAACGAGTAAAAAGCTTTTGTTTTCATTTTTGATAAATAAAGTAGTATCTACTTTACCTTTGACAAATCCGTTCTGTAATAAGAACTTACTTAGTCTGTCGTACCAAGCTCGAGGTGCTTGCTTTAGACCATACAGGGCCTTTTTCAGTTTGAAGACTGAGTCTGGCTTCTTTGGGTCATCAAATCCAGGCGGTTGTTCCACATAAACTTCTTATTGGATAAATCCATTTAGGAAAGCACTTTTGACGTCCATTTGGAATAACCTGAAATTTTTGTAACAAGCAAACGTAAGTAATAGACGAATAGCTTCTAACCTTGCTACAGGAGCGTAAGTCTCATCATAGTCTATTCCTTCTTCTTGCGTGTATCCCTTGGTCACGAGTCTTGCTTTATTCCGTACGACTTTTCCCTTTTCGTTCATCTTGTTTCTGAATACCCATTTGGCTCCAATAACAGTTTTACCTTTTGGTTTAGACGTCAAATCCCAGACATCGTTAATGTTGAACTGTCTGAGCTCGTCGCATAGCTTCGATCCAGCTTTCATCAGATAAAGCTTCTTCTATGTTTTTGGGTTCAATTTCAGAGATGAGAGCAACAGCACTAGACTCTTCACGTCTTTTGGATCTGGTGCGAATTCCTTTATTAATTTCGCCGATAATGAGATCTTTAGGATGATTGGACTTGTGTTTCCAGTTGCTGGTTGATTTTTCTGGTTGATGATCTCTTTCTTTATTTGAATCTTCATGAACATCTTGACGCTGGTCTTCCAGAGTCTGAGATACTTTTTGAGTTGTAAGCTTTGGAAGGTCTGGAGCAGGTTCAGACTCTTCATTTTGAGTCTGACTAGATTCATCTTGCGTAGAGTCTTGAAATTTGACATTCATTGACTCTTCCACAGACTGGCTCTTCTTATTGTAGACTCTGTAGGCTTTGCTTGATGTAGAGTATCCAAGGAAGATGCCTTCATCTGATCTTTCTTCAAACTTACCAACTCGATCTTTTGCAGTTTTCAATATAAAGCATTTGCAACCGAACACATGAAAGTATGAAACAATAGGCTTCTTACCTTTGAATAATTCATAAGGGTTTTCTCAAGAATAGGTCTTAGGAAGACTCTATTGATAATATAGCATGCTTTGTTGAAACAACTTGACCCAAAATCGTGAAGAAATTTTGCTTTCAATTAAAAGTGTTCTAGCCATTTCTTGAAGAGATCTATTCTTTCTTTCCACAACTCCATTTTGCTGAGGAGTGTATGGAGAAGAGAATACATGATTAAAACCAGATTCATCACACAATTTTGTGAAATCTTGATTTCCAAATTCACCTCCATGATCTGTTCTTATACTTGAGATAACACATCCTTTTTCGTTTTGAACCTTTTTAACAAATTTTTCAAAATACGAAAAGGTTTCTGACTTACTTGCAAGGAAATATACCCAAGTAAAGCGAGAGAAATCATCTATAATTACTAGGCAATATTTCTTACCTCCAATACTCTGAGTTCTGGTTGGTCCGAAGAGATCCATATGCAGTAACTGTAGTACATGATTAGTAGAGACATGATTTATTGGCTTAAATGAATTTCTTACCTATTTTCCCAAAATACAGGGTGTGCATGGATCAGACTTTCGATATGGTAATTTGGGTAGATCTCGAACAAGCTGTTTTGATGAGATTTTGGCTAATTGCTTCATATTGACATGGCCCACCTTTCTGTGCCATAAGCTTGCTTCATCTTGAATTGAGATTAGACATTGTGATTCATTCAACTTCATGTCTAAGAGATAGATGTTTCCATGTCTTCGACCCATGAAGGACTCGAGTAGAGTCTTTACTCATTCCACAGCAAATTCCTTCTTGAAAGGAGATCTTGAAACCGAAGTATCACACAATTGGCTAATCTTTGAGAAGGTTATAGTTGAGTCCTTCTACTAGAGAAACATTGCTTATTGTGAGATTTCCAATTTTCACGATTCCAAATCCCACGATGCTTCCTTTGCCGTTTCCTCCAAATGAAACATTTCCACCGTTTACTTGAACAAGCTTTACGAAGCACTTTGAGTCTCTCCGTCATGTGTCTTGAACATCCGCTGTCAAGATACCATTTTATCTTTTTCTTGACGGAGACCTGCATTTAAAAGAGAATCTCAAGTTTTCTTTGGTACCCAAATTTTCTTGGGTCCTTTGGTGTTAGTAGGATAAGCATTATTAGGCCATACTTTCTTAACAGGTTTCCAAACCATAGGACATTCTTTTTCAAAGTGATCCTTCTTTGTTACACTTTGAACACCTTAGAGCATTTCGACCAACGAGACTTTACAAAAACTTTCTTGAAATGATTTTTGTAAGCCTCTCTCGACGGTCTTTTCTTAATTCTTTCTTTAACTTTAGGAAAATCAATCAATGGAATTGTTTCCGCTGTCATGCCTAAACCAGACTTATTGAAGTAAGGTCTTTGAACCGAAAGAACTTTTTCAAGCTTTTCGGATCCTATCGAAAACTTCTTTGAAATATTTGATAAGTCCGTTTTTAAAAAAACATTTTCTTTCAAAAGATCATCTTCTTTTTCTTTAAGAACAGAAACATTTTGGTTTAGACTTTTAACTCTTTCTTCTAAAATGACTTCCTTTTGTTTTAAAGCTGAGTTTTCCTTTTTAAGTTCGGAAATCCTTTTGAGAGAAGTCTTAAGACTGAAACACGGTTCATCAATATATTTAGAGACTTTGACGGGAATTTTAAAATCACTTACCTCAAATTCATCGAAATCGATCCAGAATACGAGTCTAAGTCTGAATGTGCCATCAAACATATGTTGGCATATTCATTATCACTTTCTTCACATTCTCAGTATCACTCAGTTTTTCGGCTTTGAGAGCTTTTCGAAACTTCTCGGCTTTTCCTCTTTTCGTCTTCGAAAGAGGACAATTGGGTCTGATGTGTCCTTCTTCTTACATTCGAAGCAAACTACATCTTTGTTTGGTTCCTCATCATCAACAGACTTGGTCTGCTGTCTCTGGAAACTTTGTTTCTTTGAGTTGAACCTTCTGCCTTTTCTATTCAGTTTTCTGAATCTTCTTATCATGAGAGCGAGCTCCTCATCGTCCATATCATCTTCCGAATCTGCATCATCAGAGTCATCATTTGATTTTAATGCAATAGATTTCTTACCTCTTGGATCTTCGTCTTCATTAATTCGTTCCACTTCATAAGACTGAAGGGTTCCAATTAGCTCGTCGACAGATAGAGGCATAATTCTTTGCGTCTCTCTTATTGAAGTCTTTATATGATTCCAGTCCTTGGAGAGTCCACGCAGTAGCTTGTTCACCTTCATAGGATCAGAAATTTTTTGTCCTTGGTTCTCAAGACCATTGACAATATCTGTAAAACAACTAAACATGTCGATTCTGAGACTCTCCTGGTTTCATTTTGAAGGCTTCATATTGACCGAGGAGAATGTTGATTCTAGTCTCCTTCACTCGATCTGTTCCTTCATAGGTGATATGTAATCTATCCCATACTTCTTTTGCTGTAACACAAGAAGATATTCTGTTATATTCAGTTGGAGACAAGGCACAATATAAAGAGTAAATTGCTTTTGCATCGAGTGTTTGTCTCTTGTTTATTTCTTCCTGAGGCATTCCGCTGACATCAACAGTTTCTTTCCCTCTTTCGAGAGACGATGCAGCAACGGAGTGATTCCTCTTTCCACAACATCCCATTCCAGAGGATCCTTGGATCGTAGGAAAGCTTTCATCTTGTTCTTCCGGATGTTGTAATCCTTTCCGTCAAAGTAGGGTGGTCTGGTATTGCTTTGCCCTTCCATCAGCCACGGTGCTAGCATACTAGCCATGGATCTTTTACTACAAGTAAAACACTTCAAACAAAGTAAGAACACAAGCTCGATACCAATTGATATTACTAGTATGAGTACCTAGAGGGGGTGAATAGGTATACAAAGATTTTTCTTGATAATTTCTGTATACTTGCGCAATACTTAGACAGTTAAAAGATTTGCGAAGAGTAATAATCAACGTAAGACTGAGTAAGGAAAGAGAGAATTAAACACGCGTTTATAGTGGTTTGGCTTGATCCAAGCCTACGTCCACTCTTAACCGACAGCCTAATTCGGCTGGATTTCACTATGAACAAAGAGATGTTACGTATTGATCTTCCTTGACTTCTTGGTGTAGATGATCTACCACACTCGCTCAAGGTATCACCAAGTATAGACACTCTCTTGTGTATACAATTTTGCTCGATCGTATCGACTAACAATCAAGGTTCTTCGTACTTTGGAATTTTTCTATCAATCACACACTTAAAACAACTAGAACGTCTTCCTTTTATACTCCTTTATGCCATCATAGCCGTTGGCACTTACCAAAGGAATTCCTCCAATCTACCCGTTGGACGGAATCAATCAAGAAGATCATCCGAGCTATTTAAGGAATCGATGATAGCCCATCAATCTGTTCGCCCATACAATCGGGATCTTGGTTTCCAAGAATAAAACATTCCAAGAATATTTCGTCGACCATCGGATCTTCAATTGATCTTAGATAAGAATTAAAGAATCCAAATATTTATCCAACCAAAGAATCTTTTCCAGAGGATAGGATCGAATCCTCAACCATATACTTTGGCTTTGGATTTCCTTCGTCACTGGATTAGAAAGACTGTCAGTGAGAATAGACTTAAGTCTTGAGTCTTGCGTCTTAAGTCTTGAGTCTTGAGTCTTGAGTCTCGAGTCTTGAGTCTTGAGAATACAAAGTCTTCAGACTTTAAATTATCGGTCTCCAAACATCCAGACTTAGACTGAAAGAAACGTTTTGTCAGCTTCAAAATATTCTGGAAAGATTTCTCCAACAGTTCAAACAATTGCTTGTCAAAATTGGACAAACTTGACATGATTAAGAGGTGGTGTTGTCTCAGGGATGCTCGACGGGATGCTCACGGTGAAGGGCAAAGAGTTATCATGGTGAAAGCTCAAGGACCATCAAGAATTATTGACGTGCAGCAATATTGATCAACACCACCCCTTTTTAGTTTTTCCTTCTTCACGTGCTCTTGGTGTGATGTTTCTTGGACAACTACTCAGCTTGCCGATAGGAGGAGGATCACAGCAGCCTCGGGCAGGGGACGTTGAGGAACTACAGCAACTCCTTGTCATCAGGAACCGCGACACGCCACAGCAAGAGAGGAGCGGGCAGCGCGAAATGTTGATCTTTGCGGGAACTCATTAGGAAGCAACAGGCGTCTCGGAAGAAGGCTGCTGGCGTCAATGGATTGGGCTTCGTCTCAAGGGACAACAGGCTTCGTCGTCAGGGCTTGGATCAGATTGGACTTCGCCGCAGGGGATCTAAAAGGAATGTCCTTCTCGTCGCGTTGTTGATGTCGTGGGAGCTCGTTGGAGGACTAGAAACTGGATGGGCGATAAGGAGCGTCGAGTGCCAGTGCTCCACTACGTGGGAAGAAGCGACCTTGGAACAAGCGTGAACAAGCGTGCGGCAGCAACACAGGCACATCGCCAATCGAGGACCGAGATGGCGCAAGGGCCGGGGCAACCGTGGCCAAGCTCTCAAGCCTATCGTACTCTCTCTCCGCTTTCGTGAATGAACGGGGCTCTCTTCGGATTTGTGGCCGTGTATTCTCAATTGTGTGGCCTCCTCCCTCCAACG
This sequence comes from Eucalyptus dawsonii, assembly GCA_016097615.1. NCBI lineage: Eukaryota > Viridiplantae > Streptophyta > Magnoliopsida > Myrtales > Myrtaceae > Eucalyptus > Eucalyptus dawsonii. The sequence goes on along the minus strand of CM027873.1, from coordinate 79,688,893 downwards.
CTACGCATTTAATCTATTTATAGGCCATGAGTTAGGGTTTTAATTTTTCCAAATCCATATCCATGAAAATTCCTTTTCCCAAATGTAATATTTGCTTTTGATACGATTTAGGATTACAACAAGATTCTTCTAAAATTTGAAATCTCGCATAAATCAATCCGTAAAATCTTTCTGAGGGTACGGGCTTGGGCCAATTTACTCCCTTTGTGGGCTTAGTCCAATTCACCAAATTAATATTCTGAACCATCAATTTGAACCCATTTGTCACCGGCCCAATGTAAATGCAAATTAAAATAAATGCACCTAAAACTATGTGCTATGCAATTAATTAATTAACCAATATTTTTTTAGGGGTTAAAATTAATCCTTATTTTTTAATGTGATAAATGATTAAATAGGTCGCCAAAATTTAGGTGTCAATAGCTGCCCCTCTTTGAAGGTGAGCTCGTAGAGGTTGTCTTCAAAGATAAATTGAGACCTAAATTTTGATCATGCACATGCAATGAATGATTTTTTTTTTCTTCGGAACATGAATTCCATTTTTTAATGCAATTTATATGATGCATGGAAATGCTAATGCAAATGATAAATGAACTAACCTGGAATAACTTATCTTCAAGGAAGATAGAGTAGTTCGAGGTGGTTGGTTTTACATGTCCAGGACCCATACCATTCTACGGTCGCCTAGAATAGTAACATAACTTTATGAAGAGACTGCTTTCCCAGGACTCGTACCATTCTACGGTCGCCCAGTATGGCAGTGCTTGGTTGTGTCTAGGACCCGTACCATTCTACGGTCGCCTGAATTGGGAAATAGGTGTTGTCTAGGACCCGTACTATTCTACGGTCGCCTAAACGAGGATTCACTTTCCAAGACCCGTATCATTCTAGGGTCGCCTGAATAAGAAATAGGGGTTGTCGAGGACTCGTACCATTCTACGGTCGTCTTGACTGAAAATTGATTTTTCAGGACTCGTACCATTCTACGGTCGCCTGAATGGGGAAATTGCTTTTCCAAGACCCGTACCATTCTACGGTCGCCTGTTAGAGCAATAAATGTTGTTTAGGACTTGTACCATTCTACGGTCGCCTAAACGAAGATTTTGCTTAGCTAGGACCCGAACCATTCTTCGGTCGCCCAGCGTCGCAACACAGATCATCGGACTAAGACCCAAACCGTTCTTCGGTTGCCGTAATCAGATTGAATTTGGAGGAATATCTTTGGGGGACAACTTAATCAAGTGTCGATTAAAAGGGACTCTGGGCTACGAAAGCACGCTAGGTCGATAAACGAAATCCGGGCTACGGAAGCATGCCGGTTCGATAAAATGGACTATGGGCTATGAAAGCACGCCAGGTCAAGAACTCCGGGCTATGAAAGCACGCCAGGTCAATGAAAGGGACTCTGGGCTACAAAAGCACGCCAAGTCAATATAAATGACATCGGGCTATAAAAGCACGCCGTGTCTATTAAAAGGGACTCTAGGCTACGAAAGCAAGCCAAGTCAATATGAAGGACACCGGTCTACAAAAGTACGCTGGGTCTATTAAAAGTGACATCGGGCTACGGAAGCACGCCGAGTTGATGAAAATGACTCTGGGCTACGAAAGTACGCCAGGTCGATATAACTGGATAGCTTGACCAAGTCAAGTGTCGATACACTTGAGAGAGAATACCTGCACAATGACAAGTATTTTAGAGTATGGTAGAGATATACTTACCTGGTGATATCTCCAATTCTTGGGGATATGTCTTTTGGAATTTAGATATCCTATGGAGGTCTTTCACCTCCTGGTGGAGGTTTCTCATCTCCTAATATCACGAAACATTCTGAAAGGAACCTGAATGTCAAGAGCTCTTGGGTCTTTGAAAAAACATTACTTGTCAGACATGATTAGAGCAAAAATGCATTTACCAAAGAAATAAGCAATTAAGGCTATTCTGGAATGCACACTGCAAAATCCACTGAAGTTTTTATTAATTCAACCGAGCTCATGCATAATGACATTTGCATCACCCGAATTTCCACTGGAGAGAATTATCATTCAAGACAATTTTCACTCATGACATGGATTTCCCAAGAATACCAAATGAGGGACCTTCAGTTAGAAAGAACTTTCACTCACTCTCATTTAGAGGCTATTTTATGAGAATCACTTCGTCTCACTATCATCATACCAACAAGGGTCCAAGTATTCTCACAAGCGGTACGATCTTACCAATCTGAGAGGTCTTTAACAGGGACCATAATGTGGGCTTGGTCAATGGCTTAACAATTGGACTCTTTGAGTCAAGGCTATTGAAAGAACAGTTTCGCAATCATCTTCGGGTTTACAAGTCAATAACCCTGCAAAATGAGAAAGAAATAGTCTTGCTCGCATTCCTTCAAGCGATGCTTATAATCATGTGAACTCCTATGTTAATTCAAGTGCCCTAATCTAAACAGACTTTGTAAATGATGTAACGTAGGCTGGGTTCATGGGTTGAGAAATGAAAGGATCATTAGGCTCAAAATGTGTGTGAATGGCGAGAGTTGGTGATCATCTTGGCATTGCCACCAGTTTTCTTTTTCATCATCGGGGATTGTCTTCATGAAATGCCCCATTGATTGTAAAAACTCAGCTTTTGAGTTCTTTGAGTATTGCTCAATCGAGATTCAATTCTTGCAATTGACAGTCACCTTATCTTGACTCCCTTTTTTCATCTATGGGCATTGGCCTTGCTTTTACCAGGCACACCGCTTTTTGATGCCCCTAGTTCTGATTAATTTTTTTTTTTCACTTTTTTTCATGGGCATTGGCCTTGCTTTTATTAGGCAAACCGCCTTTTCATGCCCCTTAGTTCTATTTTGATTTCAATTTTTGTGCACAGTACATGCGTCAAGGAATTACACTTTGGATGACACTCGAATATTCAAGGGTCTTCATATGTCTTTTGTCCTGCCCTAGTGTGGGGGATGATCACCAACTGGGTTTAATGTGAAACGAATTCATAGGCTCAAGGAGGCTATGTAAAGGATATAAGTGTATAAGATAGAGAAAGAAATACTCTTCGTCATCCTAAGGCACTTAAATTATCACATGAATTCAATGTAATAGCATGACTTGAAGATTGATGTAAGTGAGAGCAAGAAAATTTCAATCCATTTTCGTCACCCTGTGATGTTGTCTTACCTCCAATTTGCCCCGATGTGGGGTGGTTCTTGATAGGGATAATTTGAAAAAATCTCCACAGGTGTATAAGGCTCAAAGAAGTTAAGCAATGGATCACCTGTTGTGTTTAAGATAGAGAAATGAATTGTCATTCATCATTTCAGTCATCGTACCTTTTGCGAGAGAACTCTTTACATTGTAGATATGGAACTTCCTACACTCATCCCACAAGTGTATAAGTAGGGGACTATGTATAAGATAAGGCTCGCCTTTCATCATCCTGACACATCTCATTTAGCATGCTTAATCCATTTCACATCATTCATTGAATTAGTCCATCTTGATATTCTTTAGTGGAATTGATGGACTAACATGTAAGAGTTCTCGTGCAAAATCTTTTTTAAATGAGCTCAATAGCTTTAAGCATGAAAAATTGCAAATTTCAGAACAAACAGTTTACCACACTAAAAAAATGCTTTCTTAACTATGAAAAACATGATTTTGAGTGGTCATTCAAGGAATTGTCCCACGAGAGGATTGTCTTAGGATTCGGTGTTTTTGGATTGTCCCTGAAAATCCGCCTTTGTCCTTGCACAAGAGAACGTGCATGAATAGGATACCATGCAATATCAAAGTAAATTCAAATTGCACAACCATTTTGGCTCGGATTGAGATTTTGTCTCAGTCATGTCATTACTAGAATTTGTAGTGCCCCAATTCGTCATCTACAAGGAAAAGAATAGAGTGTCAATTCTAGAATTATTTATGTTCAAAGACAAGATGTACCTCTTTCACCAAAGATGGATGATCCTTTTTTAACTTGCCCCTCATTTAATGGGCGAGAATGAAAATTCTGTCAAGCATGGAAATGGAACACACTTTGTTTGGCCCTTCAAGATGGATATTTCAAGTAGTATCGAGATGTGACCGACATTAACTCTTTAGAAACTTGTTGAGTAACAATTGAACCAATTGCAACCTGATGTGCCTTTTTCATATGCTTTCTTATCGGGTCAAGAAAGTAATGTTATGAAATATGAAGTAAATGAGTTAGAAAATTAAACAAGGCTAATCTAATGCATGCTTTTTGGAAATGGCTTGAAAAATGATCTTTTTTTTTTTTTTGTTCATTTGGAATTTTTTTGGATGAGGAAGCATGAAGAAGCCTAGTCCTCAGAATTCTCCTTGGATGATATTTTCTTTTCATTGTTGGATATCGTCACCGGGCTAGTTTGGTGTACCTCATCATGTCCTCAAAACAAAACTTGTAATTTTATTGATATTCATCAATCGAATTACATTTATTGGAATGTGATGTTCAAGCACAGAAGAAATTGAAATCAATCCCTAAAAAGTGATAAAAATTCCCACGCAGGAGAAGGTGCATGCCCCTAACTAAATGAGGAAATCGAACTACTTAGGACCATGAATCATGTGTAGTTGAACTCTTCACCTTCCTTGATCTTGTGATGCGAACCCTTCAAGTCAGCTATTATTTCCTCTAGATATGTAACCAGTCTTATCAAATTCGGCTATCTCAGAAAATGAGACGGTTCAAAAAAATTTCTTGGCTCTCTCATTGGAGTCGCAATTTCTCATCGAAGATAGATTGTAGCACTTTTGCTTGACGAGATTAGCTCTTTTTGATCCACCATTTTAGCTCTCGATCATGAACGGATGGGTGAGCGGGATCGCTCCATAATCACCTAATTCAAATGAATGGGAACATGTAAGTATGAGGGTAAATAAAAAGTCAATCCATGACAATGATCTAATTGATTTTTTCATTTTTTTTTCATTTATTCATGAAAAGTTTGTACAAGAAGGACATTTCCTAAAAATGGACTAGGAAAATAAAGATAGACGCTCTAGCAAGACTAAATTCCCTATTACATGAATTGAAAACAAATTCTCCGAAGTTTTTTGGCAAATGATTCATTGCATGGCAATTTCCTCATTTCTTTTCTAATTGACAAATGAATTAGATCAAACGACTAACCTAGATTGTCATGGATGGACCAAAAGTAAATTGCATAGTATAGGGATAGAAGACTTACTTCACCAAAGAAAATTAATGGCAATCACATAGACATGCGCATTGTAAGTGGTTCGATTTGTAGTCTATAAGGCTTATCAATGTGGAGCCACAAGGATAATCAGACTAGCCACAGGCTTGTGGACTATGTCGGGTCCTCATGACTCCGGCTTGGTCAAAGAGCCGACCCAGGTCGCGAGCATGCGGACCGAGGTGGGTACTCTTGACACCATGAAAGAAACTTGGGGATTGAGATAGGCGACTCATACCTTGAGCATGCGGTCGGAGTGGTATCCATTTCAATACCATCCTAAATGATTCTATGCAGCCCAGGTCCGGTGGCACAACAGTTCATATCAAGCAACACTGCATATATGAAAATAAACCATACATTCCTACACCTCCCTGCAAAACAAAGGTCAGCAAACACTTCCCCTTATGCCTCCCATCCTGCAAGAACATTTAACACTTTAAAAGTTAGGGCGTACCTAGAATCCTTGCTGCCAAACAGAAATATTTTTTCAAAAAGAAAATTGGCCTAAGTCCACTAAGAGTTTTAACTCAAGTCCCCAGTGGAGTCGCCAAGCTGTCACGACCAAATTTTTCTGGTGATCCACCTAGGATTTGGCTAATGGATTGTTAAGCCTAGACTTAACGCGGGCTTTCCCAAGCCCATACCAATTCGCAACTTAGGTTTAAGTTCTTAACATGCAATTGATTTTCAATTAGAAGTAGCCACTAATCTATTTTTGGTGGGTCGATTAAAAACCCAAGTAAAGTAATGGGAGATTTACTTTACTCCTACGAACGAGAGATTTATGAGTTCAGGGACTTGGTTACGCTAGATTTCTTTGACGCCCTTTCGGTACCTTTCTCTTTTATTTCGAAAAATGTTTGGCAGGCAGCCTAAATTGATTTTAAATCTATTTCCCTAATATGTGAGGTGATCGTACGGGTGCGCAAACTAACAATTTAATATCCAAGAAAAGCAATAAATAAATTGCAAGACTTACCTCATAGCAACGAAAGCATCTGCGTTGTTAGATCAGAATTCACATCAACAACCCTAGATATGATTTCTACTTAACACGGAATTTTTTTTTTCACTTAATTAATGAGAATCATGCTTTATACAATGCATGCCATTAATTTAACATGAAATGATATGACATGATGACATGACTTAGCTATATGACCTAAGCAATATGACATAAATAAGCATTAAGTCTATCCTGAAGCATGAGACGGATTTATTCTAAAAAATTATTCTAAACATGCAAGATAATCCTAAAACGAGGAATGTTCCAAAACGAACCTAATCTATCTCAGATTTTTTGATGAATTTTTTTTTTTTTTTATGAAAACAAAATTGATTCAAGCAACATGGCAGCAGATCGAGCAAGATAAGATTGATATCAAAAAACTGACGAACCATATCTCGTGCATGAGATCGAGTTGGTCAATTTTAAATAAAACCGCGAATCGAATCTCGAGCGTGAGATTGGATTGGCGATTTTTCCGTGCGATTGCGAGTCGTATTCCGAGCGTGAAATCGGACTATCAATCATATGCACGTTGTGACGGCTATTCGAGATTATGATAACATCATTCGAGAGTTCAATCAAGAATGCAATAATTCGAGCAAGGCAACGAAATATATGAATCTTGACTAAGATAAAATTATTACCTTGTTCAAACAATTGCTTGTCAAAATTGGACAAACTTGACATGATTAAGAGGTGGTGTTGTCTCACGGATGCTCGGCGGGATGCTCACGGTGAAGGGCAAAGAGTTATCATGGTGAAAGCCCAAGGACCATCAAGAATTATTGACGTGCAGCAATATTGATCAACACTCATATGCACTTAAACAGCAAAGAAAGTCAGGTCAACACGCTATAATCACGAAAACACCGATTTGCACGATTCATATTGGATCCAAGATGAAACACCAACAGTTTGACTCGAAATTGACCCTCGTTATCACAATCCTATCGACATGAACGAATTATGATACTACACTTCCCAAGCTCATAAGTCAAGTTCACGCCTTTTTTGACTCCGATTGGACTCAGTAAATTAATGATGGTTAGATCATCTTCAATCTGTGAACAGGTCAAAACCAATCTCAAACTTACCAGTTGAAAGGAGCACACAATTTGATGGAGGTCAGCAATCGTTCATAGATAGCACGGATTCAGCGATGACTTAGATCGATCATGGGCTATCGCGGATGAGTTTCAGAACAGCGAGGTGGCAAATTGTGTGGATGCGAGCCTATGGATGACAAGCAAGAGAAGACCACGTTGGGACTGTCTTGGCTTTCTTTTTGTGAGTCTTTTATTGCATGCTTCCTTTTCTTCCGTATTTCCTCCTGGATCCGTTACACTAGTGGAGACGTCCCTCCTTGTAACCTGCAGGAAAAGATAAAAACTTTTGGTCTCTCTTTCTGCGCATATCGTGGCCGTCTCTCGATCATGCGGTGCTCGGCGACAGTTGGGGTAGCGGCAGGTGGTGGTCAACGATGGATCGGCAGCCGCGGGCGTCGAAGTTGTAGGCACCGAACTTCACGCTTGAAGACCCCCACTGGAAGAAGACAACCCCACCCCTTTTTAGTTTTTCCTTCTTCACATGCTCTTAGTGTGATGTTTCTTGGACAACTACTCAGCCCGCCGATAGGAGGAGGACCACAGCAGATTCGGGCAGGGGACGTTGAGGAACTACAGCAACTCCTTGTCGTCAGGAACCGCGACATGGCACAGCAAGAGAGGAGCGGGCAGCGCGCAATGTTGATCTTTGCGGGAACTCGTCAGGAAGCAATAGGTGTCTTGGAAGAAGGTTGCTGGCGTCAATGGGCTGGGCTTCGTCTCAAGGGACAACAGGCTTCGTCGTCAGGGCTTGGATCAGATTGGACTTCGCCGAGGGGGATCCAAGAGGAACGTCCTGCTCGTTGCGTTGTTGATGTCGTGGGAGCTCGTTGGAGGACTGGAAACTGGATGGGCGATAAGGAGCGTCGAGTGGGAGTGCTCCACTACGTGGGAAGAAGCGACCTTGGAACAAGCGTGAACAAGCGTGCGGCAGCAACACAGGCACATCGGCAATCGAGGACCGAGATGGCGCAGGGGCCGGGGCAACCGTGGCCGAGCTCTCCAATCTCAAGCCTATCGTACTCTCTCTCTGCTTTCGTGAATGAATGGGGCTCTCTCCAGATTTGTGGCCGTGTATTCACAATTGTGTGGCCTCCTCCCTCAAACCCTACGCATTTAATCTATTTATAAGCCATGAGTTAGGGTTTTAATTTTTCCAAATCCACATCCATGAAAATTCCTTTTCCCAAATGTAATATTTGCTTTTGATACGATTTAGGATTACAATAGGATTCTTCTAAAATTTGAAATCTCGCATAAATCAATCCGTAAAATCTTTCCGAGGATACGGGCTTGGGCCAATTTACTCCCTTTGTGGGCTTAGTCCAATTCACCAAATTAATATTCTAAACCATCAATTTGAACCCATTTGTCACCGGCCCAATGTAAATGCAAATTAAAATAAATGCACCTAAAATAATATATTATGCAATTAATTAATTAACCAATATTTTTTTAGGGGTTGAAATTAATCCTAATTTTTAATGTGATAAATGATTAAATAGGTCGCCAAAATTTAGGTGTCAACAAAGAGGTTGCGAAAGATATCGCTTGACTTCCTCAAAGAACTTCTAACACTCTTCATCCCAATTGATTTTGGCATTCTTCTTCAGCAGCTTGAAGATTGGCTTAGCGGTTTCTGATAGTTGGGAGATAAATCTGGCCACATAGTTCAATGTTCCTAGTAGACTTTGAACTTTCTTGACAGTGGAAGGAGGTTTCGGTCACATATAGCCTTTACTTTAGAGAGATCTATCTCATTGCACTTGTTACTAATCATGAATCCAGGGAGCTTTCCAAAGTTTTCCCCAAAGATGCGTTTTACATGGTTAAGGCTTAACTTGAACTTCCTTAATCGGTCAAATAATTGTCTCAAGACTTCAACATGATCTTCGCTTGGTCTTGACTTTGCAATGATGTCATCGACATAACTTTTAATCTCTTTATGCACCATGTCATGGAACAATGCCACCATGGCTCTCTGATAAGTTCCCTCAGCATTCTTCAAGTCAAAAGGCATAACTTTGTGGCAAAATATTCCCCATGAGGTGATAAAAGACATTTTAGTGTAGTCTTCCTCTTTCATCTGGATTTGATTGTGACCAAAAAATTCATCCATGAAGGAAAAAAACTTGAATCCTATGGTGCTCTCAACTATGATATCAATATGAGGTAAGGGAAAATCATCCTTCGTACTTGCTTTATTTAGGTCACAGTAGTTAACGCATACTCAGACCCGTCCATCTTTCTTTATGACAAGGACTATGTTGGTGATCTAGTCAACATAATGAGTGACTTTAATGGGAAACACTTTCAATAGTTTTGTAACTTCTTTTTCAATTTTCTTGGATAACTCAGGTTTTGTCCTTCTAAGCTTCTATTTATTAGGCGGAATATCCGAATTGAGTGGTGGAGCGTGTTCCACAATCTCGAGATCTAGACCTGGCATGTTAGCATAAGACTAAGCAAAGACATCTTGGTATTCTCTCAAGAGTCCAATTAACCTATCAACATCTACTTGAGAAAGACCTGCCCAAATCTTGGTTTCTTTAGAGTTTTCTGAATCTCCCAAATTTATAGTGATTGGTTGTTTAGTAGTAAGAGGTTTAGACTCCTCATGTTTGAGCAACTTATGGCACCCCTCGACAGCCCCCAATCCGTTAGTGTCACCATAGGTACTTGTCACTCATTCCTTTTACATACCAATAAGGTAACTTTTAATTAAAATGAAACCATAGTTCATAGGGGTTGATCAATGGAATTCTTTACCATTTTTTTTTTTTTTGTAAAGGTCCCAGTGCAGTTCATCAGCGGAAGCATAAACGTATCTCACCAATCCTCCCTTCAATAACAATAATGCAATGCACACCACCTACATTCCAAATGAAAAGACACAGCCGAGTCACTTTTATTTATATTTTCACGATGGATATTTCGGGTCGGTGCAGCAAAAAGGCCAAGATTTTTAACTATACTTGGCTATAACTCAAAGGAGAACTCGACCCTACATCGAACATGTACACCTGTGGCATCCCAAAATTCAGAGCCAAGCCATAAGGTGTGTTAAAGTCTTTAATTAGGTGATAAAAATTTCCATGGCTTATGCTTTAGCCATTAGTCTTTATTTAAATGATTTGTGCATATGATTGTGAAAATTTAAATTCGATAGATTAATAATCTATGCTTGGCCATAAGATTTATAAATTAAATTTCAATGAATGAAATATCCCAAGACTTTGGCCAATAATCTTGTTTGCATGTTCTACATCGCTTAAAGATATGTTGTTATCTACGTTGGCATGTGAGATGAGTGAGATAACCCTAGGGGAATGAGATCTGGAAATGGACTTGATAGTGATAGTTATGTATGACTTTGATGTCATTGTAGGAATGGACTAGCTTCGTAAGCAATGGACTAGGATGAATGATCTCCTAAGATAGTACTTGCCCGTGTGCTAAAGATAAAACCGTGAGGCTAAGAATGGGATAAGCCAAAACGGATAATAACTCTGTAAGTTAGTCCCTATTGAAACGAGACCCTCCAATGGATGTGTAGTTTGGGTTCGAACCAGGCGAAAGCTGGTGTACCTGTAATGTCCCGGTTTGATGAGGGCGGGGAGTGGATGCCGAGGTCAGAGGACCTGAACAAGGAGCGGCTCCTAGCAGGCTTCTAGAATGGCAAAATGGGGCAGGAATGAACCAAACTATGAACTGAACTAGGAGGGCAGTGTTTCTGGGATAAGTCTATCAGAGTGGCGCAGCGGAAGCATGGTTAAGCTTGTAGAACTCTTGTTGTGAGAAAGAAGGATGGTTGATGCAGTTGTGCTTTGATAATAGGCAATTGAATCATGTAATTGTTAAGAGTAAGTACTCATTTCCTAGAATTGATGACATATTCGACCAACTACAAGGAAGTTTGGTCTTTTCTAAAATTGACTTGAGATCAAGATATCGATTAAGGATTAAGAAAGAAGACATTCCTAAGACCACATTTAGAACTCGCTATGGACACTACGAGTTCCTAGTTATGCTATTTGGATTGACGAATGCCTTAGTTGCATTCATGGATTTATTGAATAGGATATTTAGGCCTTATTTGGATTAAATTGTGATTGTCTTCATTGGATGATAGCCTGGTATATTCTAAAGTACCTGAAGGACATGCGTAGCATCTAAGCGTAGTGCTGCAAGCAAGGCTTAAGAAGTGAATTACAAATTTGAGGATTGAGTTATGATCATTTGAGCTAAGTAGTGACTTCCTATTTGAGGATTTCATTGGAAATCTTGATACATTACATGGAGGCATTTAGTATGTATAGATTGATCTTGGAAGTCATGGGTTTGAGTGGTCATATGAGACATGAAATTATTTGTGGTTTATATATTGGAATAATAGGTTTAATTGACGATGATCAACTTTTAATTTTAGGTGATGATCTCAGTTTGAAAAAGGTTTGGTGGAATTAGTGAACATGATCATTTGTGGTTATAGTCTTTCCAAGGTGAAATGGTGGAAGTTCAAGTTGTGGATTTGATGAATGATTAGTCTAAGTGATGATCATTTAGGATGAGATATGAGATATATTCGGTGGAAACTAGACAAGTTTTATTTTGGTGGATTGTCGATCTTTGAATTGAATGAGTCTTGGTGGACTATCAATATTTGAACCAAATGAATGGTATTATATTTTAGGCTTGAATCTATGTTGCGGTGAATGCATAGTGAATGTCTTTGCTGGACTGAACCAGATGAGTTATTGGTGGTGACGATTTTGATGGTTCTAGGCTTGAATTGATGGTGACTAAGGTATAGGAATGATTTGGCTAAATGGTGTGTTAGATTGGAAATACTTGAGTTTGGATGTTTTCAAAGCTCTAAGATTTTGCATGTAAATTACTTTGAAAATCTTAAGGTCGGGACTGGGTTTGATGACTCGCCGATGCGTTGATTTCAGTATTTCAAGAAAGGCTTAGGATTTTGGTATCTCAAAGTTTTTAGCTTCAAAAATCTTTACGACAGGACCAATATTATTGACTTGCTAAACTATGATTTTCAATACTTCAAGAAATGCTTATGGTTTTGGAAAAAAAATTATCACCTGTACATTCCAAGTTTTGAACTTCAACCGAGAATCAGATTTTGATTGTGAGCTGTTTTAGAAAATCTCTTGAATTTCATCAAAATTTATGAGTACTGTGACACCGTGCCCAAATGTTATTAGAAATGTTTTCTATTTCAAAAATTTCTGAACTTTTCATAGAAAACATTCCAACCCATTGGAGTTGAGATTGAGATTGGAATTTTGCCAACGTATCGATTTAAATTTACTAAGGGTTTTGATAAAGTATTTTATTTCGTGCCGTGATGTAAGGGCGACTCGAGGCTTTACATGTGAATTCCGAAAAACATTTGGAATTTAAACGTGAACATGGATTTTATGGAATTGGTATCATGCTTTGATTTTGTGAATTGGTTTCAACAATATGAGATTTACCTATTTTCAAAGACTATTACTGTTATATTGCTGTGTCTTTGAAATCCCTATTTCACATCGTAAAATGGAATTTCCAAGAGCTCAAAGGATTTTCCACATTGGTGATTTGAAAACGTTTTGACAGGGAAATGACATATGATTTCAAAGCTTGCTATTGTCGTTGAATGCTTTTGAAAACCTCAGTTGTATTGTTTGATTTCATGAAGGAAGATTATCAAGCATTCAAAAGAAATTTCAGATGTGGTTATTGTTTTAAAATTGTTTTTTGGTGTTGAGATAAGTTAAGATGTGTTAAGAGCTTGCATCCTTAACTTTAGAGGTAGTATCAGCTCGATCTAGGACACATACTCGATCATGAAGCCATCAAAATAGATGAGGAAGTGAGGAACATTGAAGAGCTTGTGCAAGTATTGGATTGAAAGGAATAAATTCTCAGGACCAAGAGAATTCCATTGGTTAAGATATTATGGCAATATCATGATGTGGAGGAAGCCACATGGGAGAGTGAAAATGAGATGAGAGAAAGGTACTCACTTATTTCAAGAGACATAGGGAATGTCTAATTTCGAGGACGAAATTCTCTAAGGAGGGGAGAATTGTGGCATCCCAAAATTCAGAGCCAAGCCATAAGGTGTGTTAAAGTCTTTAATTAGGTGATAAAAATTTCCATGGCTTATGTTTTAGCCATTAGTCTTTTATTTAAATTATTTGTGCATATGATTGTGAAAATTTAAATTCGATAGATTAATAATCTATGCTTGGCCATAAGATTTATAAATTAAATTTCAATGAATGAAATATCCCAAGACTTTGGCCAAGATGAAAATTGGAATTCAAAAATATTTAAAGAAGAATTTCAAAAAAAAAGAAAAAAAAGAAAAAGGGGATTAAATTCGAATGGGCCTTGGACCCATTGGCCTAAAGCTTGGTGGGCCAAGCTAGTCGGCCCATTAGAGCCCAAAGGAGGCTGTCGACCAGCCCAAGGAGGAGTGGCCGGATGGCCCAAGCCCAAGCCCAACTCCAAAGCCCATCTTGCATGGATCAAGACAAGTGGCAAGGGGAAGGCCATGCATTGGCCATGGTTGAGGCAAGGTAATGATGAGCTTTAGGGGAAATAAAAGGGGAGAAGAGAGAGAAGGTGGCCGGTTTTTGCTTCATTTGGCCGAGAGAGAGGGTGAGAGAGAGAGAGAGAAATCGCGAGAGAGAGGGAGAGACCGAGAGGGAGAGGAGGCGGAGCCGAGGAGGAGCCGCCGTGTCCTGCCATCCGTTCGCCGTGTACGCCGCCGTACGTCGTCATTTGTCCATCCTAGAGGCAAGTGGAGTCCTTTAACTTCTCTTGCATGCTTGTATTATTGATTGCATGTTAGATTTTAGGTGTTTTAAGTGCGAAAAACCGAGGTAAGGTTGGCTCGTTCTTAAGTCGTGTGACTGTTCTTGCTCGGGTTGTGTGAGTCAGTAACTTGCTTGAGCTTGCATGTGTGTTTGGAGTCCGATTTTGGCTTTCATGTCTTCATGTAAGTTGTAGTTAACGTCTTGTAGTATAACATACTGAAATTTCGTGGAAAATAATGGAGGTATGAGGGGTTAAAGTTCTATTTTTCGGAGACCCCAGATCTGTGAAGTTTTCACTGACTTCTTGTTGGATTCTTGTTTCCATGTTGATTTTTGTTGAAGATTTGACTTTGATGTCTTCATGAAAGTTGTAGGTAACACTTTAAAATACAACATACTCGAATTTGAAGCAAAAATAACAAGTATAGCTTGGTGAATCGGCTAGATCTTGGAAACGATGGTTCTGGTGAAGAGTTCCGAGACACCCGAGACTTCATGGACTTAAATGGTGACCATAATTTGGTTATTTGACCTATATCTCTTCATGAAACTTGTAAAGTACACCTTGTTACATAACATACTCAAATTTCAGAGGAAACTAAAGAGAATAGATGGGTGAAATCTTAATATTTCGGAGATGTGTATTCTGGACGACGCGGTAGTGGTTCCAGAAGTTTCTTCGGGTTGTATAAATTAATATAAAAAGAATTTGGTTTGAGTTCTTCATAAAAAATGTACGAAAATGTCTTGGCTATCATCCTGTAAAATTTCGTAATTTTTAGAGGTCATATGGGTATTGGGTATTTTAATCGAATTTATTTGGAAACTGTGCATTCTGGTCATTATCCGAATATCATGTGCTATTTTGTGGAAATTGTGAAATTCAATTTGGCCATGAATTTTGTATGGAATTGTCATCCTATTGATTTTTTAGTGATTGTTTGAATATTATGATTTTGGGAAAATCATAGATATTAAATTTAATATTTATTTATGAAAATAAATAAATAAAATAATAAAATAATAATAAAAAATGAAAAGGGATTATTTTATTGGCCATGAATTCCATTGAATTTATTATGCATTGTTATATGACATTGGTGTATGTATGATCATAAATTGTGATGCATGTGTGAATCATATGCCATGTAATAATGAGATTAAAAGGATGGTGAATGTGGAAAATGATATGTGAGTAAGAGGTTGTGGTGGAGGATGAGGCCGGAATGTACAGAGATGCATTGCCGGAGATTCCCCGGGAGTGTCGGGATGCCCGGTGGTATATGGTACGTAATTCCAGGGGAGGCCTGGTGGTATGTCGGTATATCATTCCGGAAGCCTTGTCGGAGGTCCTTGCCCGAAAGGAATACCTCGCGATGCCAGGATTGGGGTGCGAGATGCCTGGCTAGAAGGGTAAAGGCCGGAAGCCCTGTCGGAGGTTTCTGCCCGAAGGGAATGCCTTGTGATGCTAGTTGGGATGCGAGATGCCCGGAATGTGGGAGGCCGGATGCCCGGTGGCCTGGGAGGCTGAATGCCGGAAGCCTCGGAGGTCTTTGCCCGAGGGGATGATGAATTGATGATTTGAGAAATGGGTGATGTGGTGATCAATTGAAAAGCAAAAAGTGGAAATTAAACCATGATATGATATGCATGATGATATGCATGATGATGATAATGATATGTGATGTGAAATAATGATGATCACCCATGATATGATATGCATGATGATGACGACGATATGCATGATGATATGCATGATGATGATAATGATATGTGATGTGAAATAATGATGATCACCCATGATATGATATGCATGATGATATGCAAGATGATGATGATGACGATATGCATGATGATATGCATGATGATGATAATGATATGTGATGTGAAATAACGATGATCACCCATGATAATATGATATGCATGATGATATGCATGATGATGATGATGATGATGATATGCATGATGATATGCAAGATGATGATGATGACGATATGCATGATGATATGCATGATGATCATGATATGATATGCATGATGATATACATGATGATGATGATGATATGACATGCATGATGATATGCATGGTGATGATACTGATGATGATATATGATATGACATGTGTAATGTGATGATGTCATGATGATGATGACATGTATGATACGATGATGATACACATGTATGTGTTATAAACTGATATGATGATGCATGATAGTATGCGCATGGCTTCAAGGTGAGTAACGCCTCCAATGCATGTATGATTTGCCTAATGCATTGAGTTGTTACTGGATTTCCCTATTTGCTAAGTGGTTGTACTCACCCCTTTTGGGGATAACATTTCAGATTAGTAGATGGTTTGAACGGTTGGATATGACCGTGAGGAGAAGGAAAGCAAAGAAAGGAACCTTTGGACGCCGACACTGGTTGATGGACCTTAAGCATACGATTGTGGGAGGAGATGTCGGTCATCTTTTAAAGTATAGCCGAGTATAGAAACATTGGCATTTCGATGTACTGACTAAGGATGTCCATCTGCTTTATATAAATAAACGTGTTCGGCTTTAACTTATACAAGATGTTTAGTAGGTGTGCATCGTTTTCTGAATATAGGGAAGGGAGTTTGTTGGATGTGCTTCCGTATATGGATTGCGCAAGGGACCTATCAAAATAAAAAATAAAAAAATGTAAACCCCCATGGTCATATGGACCCGCTACAATTGAAATGGTATCAGAGTAATATATTAATAAGAAAAGTGAATGGAAAGCGAACTGTGGCGACCCTAATCGGATCGGGGGCCATCGAGGGGTGCCACAGCCTTTGTTTTGGTATCAGAGCTATGGTTTATTTGGAGTGATAAGGTGCCTCTGGGCATCTCGTACCCCAACTAGCATCACGAGGTATCCTCCCGGCACACACCTCCGAGGCTTCCGAAACACACCTCCAAGCATCTCGAAACTCCTGAGGACATCCAGCACACACACTCCGGGCATCCGGCACACACCTTCGGTCATCTCGAAACTCCCGAGGACATCCGGTACACACCTCTGGGCATCTCAAAACTCCCGAGGCATCGTCGGTTCACACCTCCAACAGTCTCGTTATTATCTCAATTTATATTCACACATCTAGCTCAATTTCAACACGGCATTTGATGCATCAATATCAAGAGTCTTAACTAGCTTTTGATGTCATATAACATGCCATATGTTAAAACATATGCAGAAAAATCAACCACTTAAAACATTACATCACATGGAAAATTTCATTTATTTTTGAAAATACATCAATTTTCAGATAAAAACAGAATGCACTCCTTTAGTTAAAACTCTAGAAAAATTAGTAAATGGTTTTAATAAATTCTGAAATTTTGGTATGTTATATGAAAGTCCAAAAGGTAAATATCTCGTGAAGAAATTGAAACCCAACTCGTTCTAGATTAATAGATATAGACGATTAATTCCTCTTGTTCTCGGTGTCGTTTTTCCAGATTATCTTCTTTCAAAGGAAACTCGTTTGACCGACCTACATATGTCCGTTTCTTCTAAATTTTTAGTATGTTATTCCTCAGAATATTACCTACAACTTTTGTTAAGGACACATGATCAAATTTTAATTGTATGATTCTATAAAGACCACAGAATCATACTAGGTCCAAGTAGCATTTTCCCAGATCCAGTTTCTTCAAAGAACAACGATTTCACCGACCTATTTTTGTTCATTTCCACTAAATTTTTATATATTTTACCTCACGAAGTTATCTACATCTTTTATTAAGAAATAAAAGTGAGATTTTCACAAGAAAACTACTTTACAGTCCACGAAATCACTAAAGGTCAGCACAACAATTCCAGATCTAATTTCTCCAAAGGAAAATCGTTTCACCAGGAAATATTTGTCTGTTTTATCTCAAATTTTAGTATGTTATTCCTCAAAATGTTTTCTACAACTTTTATTAAGAGATCAAGGCGAGATTCCAACTAAAAGGTCACATGCAGCTTACAAACTCATGAAAGGTCGGACTGATTTTTCCAGAAAACACCATGCTAGGCCAACAAATTTCTCCCCAAAGCTTCGAAATTTCATCACTTCCACCGCAACCGAAGTTCACCCTTTCTACACACACATCACACAGTAAGCAAAGGGTAGGTTTTAGGACTTTGCTTGCCTCAAATCCGAGCACAAGCACAGCAACAAACGGTAGGCAGGGCGGCGAACGAACGGCCACGACTAGGCGAACTCCTCCTCCTTCTTCCTCTTCTTCTCTCACACGCTTGCTCTCTTTCTCTCTTCCTTTCTTTCTCTTGGATGACCACTCTCTCTCTCTTTCTCTCTTGCGACCCCCTCTCTTTCTCTCCCCTTCCTCGCTTAATCCCCCCCCCCTTCTTCTTTCTTCCCCCTCATGATTAGCTTGTAATCATTTCTTTGCATGCAGGTGACACTTGGCTCTATGGGGGAAACACTTGGTAATTTCATGAAAGAGGGGCTTCATCCGGCTGGGCTTGGGCCAGCCTTGGTCGACGGCTCAATGGGGCTTCATGGGCCGGCCTTTTGGCCCACTTTAGGCTCAACACTCTTGGGCCTAAAGTCCAAACTTAAATGGTCCAAAAGTTTCTTAATTAAGTCCATGTTTACTTTTAATAATTTACCTTAATCCCCTCTTATACAAATATCAAATTATAATTTCATATGGCCATAAAACTTGTAATCATAAATCCATAAATTCCAATTTATAAAACACATGGCCAATGATAGAATTTTCTTTCCTATCGAATGATTATCCATTAAAAGCTTGGCCATAAATCTCTTTGCAAATTATGGATCAAATGGCTAAAATATAACTTGATGGTACTTCCATCACCTATTCATAGACCTTAATGTATCTGGAGGTCGCCATGAATTTTGGGATGCCAGAGAACTCTTTCTCAATAATTTTAGAATCATCTTCATTTTCTGAATCAAAATAATCGAGTTCACCAGACTCTCTTGGATGTGAATCCAAGCCATGCATATGATTATCATGATGATGCAAAATATCATGCTCAAGATGCAACCGAAAATGGTTAGTATACGAATGTAAATAAATGCAATGTATGCAAATGCCATGAGAAATTTGTTTTCGAATTCTAGGTTGTCAAAAAAATTATTGGGAACTCGCCCTCATGTCATCAGATATCCTCGTTCCACTAAAACATTTCGAAACTATAGATCATGTGAAGGCTTAGGCCTCAAAGCATCATCATAAGACTAGTTTGGGAAACTTGAGAATTTTATTGATATGTAAAAATTGCACTACGACGTATTTTGTCTTGGACCCATAGAGTTTGTGATCCAAACTATTTCAACAGATGAATGGAATGAACACATGGAATTCCATTAGAGGAGAGAAATGAATGAAATCCAACTAAAATAAAAAAAAGAAAAAAGAAAAAAAAAGAAATAGGAACATCCTTTACACAATGGGATCAGCAAGTTCTTCATCTTTGCCAATGGCACCAACCACGATATATTCAAACAGGTCGGTGAAGTGATGGATAGTGGCTTCTTCCTCTTATAGAAGCTTTGGTGGGCTAAGGAAGAAATCTTTTAGTGGAGGAGGTAGAAGGCATTGATAGCTTTTGCCTTTAATGTTCAAGCCCTTTTGGTTACCTTAACCTTTTAACCTTTCGATCGCCTTGGTAACCTAGACATTTGCACCTTTTTCTTAGTATGGGCTAAATAGGGCTTAGAACGCCTTGGGCAAGCTTGCCCAAACCCATACCAATAGCGAATCCATTCTTGAGCAACTCCTAGCTTGACATTAGAGATGCCTTTAAGAACTAAGGCTCCCTTATCATTATTCTAGCAGACACCTGGGTGATTCACATGAGTTCAAATGAATAGTAGCTCGACTTTCCCTTAACTTCAGGCTCAATGTAGGGAATAGCAGTGTTGTGGTAGGTCTTCACATCCCTTTCACATCGAATGGTCATAATTTTACCATCGACAGCAAGGTGCATCATCTTATGAAGGCTCGAGGGAATGATCCTTACAACATGGATCTAAGGACGTCCCAACAGTAGGCTAAAATTGCTCAGGACATCAAGCACTTGGAAAATTTGAGTAATTGTGATAGGGTTGACCGTCAACGGCAGGTTAATCTCCCTTAATGCTTCGTTCCTCATCCCATCAAAAGCTATGATTGGAGTCTTTGGTGGGCAAATGCTATCCATGTTTATCCTTAACTAATGGAGGGTGGATAGAGGACAAATGTTCAATGTGGAGCCATTATCGACTAGTACCCTCGAGATTCTAGTATCACAATACTGAGCGAACACATATCCTTCTCAGCAAGAACATATCTAGTCTCCAAAGAGTATGGTGCCCACGAACTCCTCTGGTTGCACCTCTCCAATGGTTTCAGGCACATGGACTTCATTCAAAATTTTGAGGAGGGTGTTCCCGTGCTTCTCAAAGGACTTAAAATATTATGGTAAGGAAATCTGAGTATCTTTTGCAACTACTCAATCACTTCAGCCTCACTTGTCTTGAGCATTTTTAGGAGTTGTTCAGCTTCCTCACCAGTCATAGCTTTCTTCTCAACACCCTCACAAGATGGATAGACTCGACCCGATCAAATGATGGTGTCAATCTCATTTGCATCATAGTTCTAAGGGACCACTTTGGTGCTATAGGTGAGAGGTGGCTTGGTCTTTGAGCATTCACCCACTTGCATTGGTAATTCTATGACCACGGGTTCAAAAACCACACCTGAGATCTTCACAGCCTCAAAATTGTCAACCAATAAGCCAACCTCAATGGCATTCTTGTTGGTTGTTCTAGCTCCGCAAGGGATACTTTCTTTGGTCAAATCAATCACAATGAGCTTGATCATAGCCATGAAGTCGTCATTCGAATTCATCTCCCCATCCACTAGAAACGATGTCCTTGGGGTCTTGAAAGCAACTCAAGGAGAAGTATAATTGACCATAAAGTCATATCCCATTTGGTTACCAAGGGTATCCACTATTTTACCCTTCTCTTTGGCTTTCCTTACGAACTCTCGGCCCCAATGGGAAGTCTTGTATTTAGACTCATCATCATTGGAGGAGATTTCTTCATCCCTCACAAGGGATTGAACGGGACTTTCCTCATCATCCCATCTGCTTGGGACTATGTCTTTTTATGTTCACGAAGAAGCTTGGTGATGGTGTGAACTTCACCTTGAAATTGTATTTATCACTTGGTTGACCTAGGATATCAACCCCTTCACTGCTCTTACGAGCTTTTCAAATGAACTCATGTTCCATGTAGGAAGCTCGATGCTCATTCTCACCTTTGGTGCCATAGTCTTGGTACATTAGGGCTTTCCCTTTCAAGGCTCAATGATCCTCTTCTCAAGTGTCATCCTTGTTCAGCCTCTCAACCCTCTTAATGATCCTTGAGACCATGTCATCGTTAGCCAAATCAACTTCCATTGGAGTCATCTGTTTTTGAGTGGGTTCACCACCTTCATATTGGAGGACTCCTAGTTAAGCCAATTTTGCTAGGCAAGTTATCTTCTCATCGCGAGTGATGCTGGCTGTGATCTGGTATTGAGTAAAAATCATAATCTCCTTCAACTTATGCATATCAATAAGGAACAAATGCCTGTTGTCGTCTCCAAAGATGACTTGACATCCTCAGCATGCTTCGGGAGGGGATTTTATTGGACATTCGATATTCAGTCCTTAATGGTAAGTAGCTTCTTGTCCAGGAAATTAAGGATCTTTGAACAAATGACATAACAAGTGTCCATGTAATGTCCCTTTTCACCCATGAAATACTCACAAGTCTTGCTGGGGTCGAATCCAAGGAACTTTGATTGATTGTCCCTCAGGACGTCCCTTACTACTAAAAGGTTCTAAATCAACATTGGAAGTAGCTGTGACATTGGTCTTGAAAGTGGAGTAAACTGCCTTTGCCGGGCTTTCCATTTACGATCAAAGCTTCGAGAAGAGCTCTCCACCTCCACAACAAGCTTATGAGCAATAGGATTGTACATTTTCTAATAGGAGGAGTTCTAGATATAAACAATCTCCACAACTAACTCCTTGTCCCTCTTCCAGGCATACCTACGATTAGTGGTCTTAGCAAGCCTCCTTTCTCGCATGATTCCCTCAATATGTTCTACCAACTCTACTAATTCAGCGAAGTTGATGCAGGTATGATTATCCATCTTGTCAAAGAAATCTTGAGGTATGGCTTGAAGTAATAGTTTCTTAACCTCCTTGTTAGACAAGGGTGGCTTTACTTGATGTGGGGACCTCTCTTTTGTCATCAGGGGAAAAGGAAGAGGTTTAGAGGTGTAGCCCATGGTGGTGGGCCAACGACCCTGGGTTAGGCCCGGACTCTCCTAAGCCCAAACCTCAGGCAACATTGGATTTATTATTTTAGTTCTCAACAACCTAAATATTTTTAGGAGTCGCTACTAGCCTATTAGGGTCAGCTAAAAACCAATCGAGATGCGGGAGTGCTATCTCAATTTGTACGCAACCACAGATTTATAGGAACGAGGACTTGCTTATGACAATATTTCTATTAGCGCCCCCGTGATTCCACTAACTAGCAAGGTTGTCTATCTAAATAGCTACACAATCTTTTATTACAAATTAGTCCTTATCAAAGCCGCTAAGTGTCCATGCAAATGTTTTTGTGGGGTCGTTTTCCTTAATGTCTAGACTAATCCTAACCTAATTTAGAAAAAATAAAAAATAAATAAATTTACACTCAAACTATCGAAAAACGATGGGTAATTAAACATCCAAGAAATTAAAATGACTTGAAAGAAAATGCAGAAAAAGAAAATCCAATATAAATCAGGAAAATAATATTACATGGCTTTATTATCACGCCTTGGGACAAGACCCCCGTGAGTGAAATGGGAATTTAAACATGCGTGAAATTACTAAATATGCACGAAACTACTCTCGATAATTTAATCTAAGCAAAATAGATTGTTTAAAAAATGATTATAAAATACCAAAATAGCATGCAATTAGCAAAATCCATAGATGTCATTTCTGCCCTAATTTGATACTAGCCAACATTTTTATTAATATTTTTATTTTAAAAAAAATTTCATATTTTTTCGCTTTTTTATTTTTTATTTTAAAAATACGCTTGATTTACACTAATATGGAACAACCAAATACATGAATATCATAATATCATAGCTCCAATCAATTGTCTCAAGATTGCAACTTGGTTCACGCATTTTATCAAACATTTCGTATGCATTAAATCACCCTAAAGCAACTTCTTCGGGCCATGTTCGTGGCCTTTAATCTCAACGCATAAGCAATCTCATGTGGAACTAAAGTATCAAGGTTACACTATTACATGCAAAGAATAATATTAGGTAGAAATCATTGCCTAAAACACAAAAGAAGCAAGCTGAAACCAGCCTCAAATGTGTGGGTTTAAGCTGTTTTTGCAAATATGGGTTTGAAGCTAGGTCAAACAAACATGTTGCATGCCCAGATTCAAACCCCAACACTTGTCACATGTGGGATCCAAAGGAAACATCATTTCATCCGAATAAAAGAAGGTAACATGGACTTTCAAATCCAACAAACATCATTCAGAACAATCAACCGGACACATCGAAACGAACTCTCCAAGAAGCATACATGCATGATCTACACTAACCAATCATCCAAGAAACGACTCGAAAATTGAATTTTTGCCCAAAAAGATACCATTTAGCCTTAATTTCACTTTTTTAAAATCAATTTATCAAAAAATTCAAAGATTTGACTAAAAGATCAACTTTTTAGGAAATGTCAATTATCACTTTTGGTCAAATACTTGACAAAAAATGGAAAAAATAAAAAAATATACAAATGCATTTTTTTAATGTCAATTTGACTTTTGTGTAAAAAATTTCAGGAAATTTGATTAAGAACCTTAATTTCTGAATTTTTCAGTTTTAGGTTCTAAATCGACCAAAAATAAAATTATTTTTATTCTAGTCATAATTAGGTATAGTTCCATCTTTGACATTTGGTTTAAGGACAATATGAAATCTGCTTGCTCATTTAATTTCGCGAATTACCGTGTTAGAATGCGAATTGCTATTTTGAGCTCTAATCGGGGACCAAAATTGATCAATTATAACTTGTGAATGGACAATTGTTTCTCACTCATTTCCATAAGATAAGTCCAAATCCAAAACTAATATTGGAAAATTCACACAACAAACTTATCAATTTGAAGAATTTTATCTTCTCAAGCATAAGAAAATCAAACAATTAAGCTACAATAATCAAAATTATGGTTTAATTTCATAAATCTAAGTCTAATTTTAGTATTAGACTTAGATCCATTTTTACCTAAGCTCGAGCCCTTCAATTCAAATTCAATTTGAATGCAATAATTGATCTTACATAGGAGCTGCTCATTATATAGGGCAATTGTGATACTAATCGAATTCAATTTTAGTTAATTTGCAATTTTGCCTATTGAATTGCAAATTTAACCATTTTAGCCCTTTAGGCCCAATTCAAAGCACCAATAATTTTGACTCGTTATTTTTCACGATAATCATTCAACTAGATTAATAGGACCACTAGATCACATTCATAACGTTTGATTAGCTTAATTGTACTTTAATTGGTTAATTTCTTCTCAATTGCATAAATTTTGGACCTATATGGGCCTTAAGTGGTAAAAATGATAAGAACTGGACAAAACTGGTCAAAGACCGATCAAAAACTGGCCAAACTGGACCAAACAAATTTGATTGATTTGATCAGCGGTGGGGCTGGCCAATTCATCCCCTTGTTGGCCGGTTCTTGACATTCGGCGATGGTTCTAAGATCCTCTCAATGTCAATTTCAGTTATGCACCTTCAATTTCTCAAAATTTTATAGATTAATCCTTGAATTTCATCAAATTGCAAATTAACCCATAATTGGATATTTTGACGAAATTCTTGATTTTGGCTTGGGTTTTTGCAAATCAAACCCACTAGATTAATTATCTGACATCTCGAGATCATGATGAAGCATTCGAAGTCGATTTTTGATCATTGGAATGAAATTTCAACCATCAAATCAAATCGATGACTAACATCACTTAATTTTGGGAGTATATAGTGAAAATTTTTTGTGGCACCCCCGAACGGCCCCCGATCCGCTAGGATCCCACAGTCCACTTGCCTTTCTTTTGACCTGGTAATATATTACTCTGATACCAAAGAGTTATAATAAGTCTATAAGTCTTGGGGGTTTATATCTTTTAGATTGGTCCCTACGCAGCCTACATAGCGGAAGCACATCCATCAACTTCCCTTTAAAAAATTAAAACGAAACACACCTACTAAATATTTTATAAGTTAAAGCCAAACACCTTTATTTACATAAACTAGATGCACATCTTTAGTCGGTACAACAAAAATGCCTTGGTTTTCTATACTTGGCTATTTTCCGAAAGATACCCGACTATTACAACGGGTATAAACATAAGTCCATCAATTAGTGTCGATGACCAAAAATGCTTTTGCTGCAAACCTCAACTCATGGTCATATCCACCCATCCGGTCCATTGGCTGGCGGCGATGGCAACAGCCCCAGCGAGCGCCCATCTCGACAAACAAAAACGGCAATGTACTCATGCAGAATGGGGCCGGCGTAGAGACCAACATCGAACACCAAGATAACTCTCACTCGTTCGAACCACAACCCATGCACCTCAGGGTGTTGGTACTCAGACCGTTCCTATTGGAGGTCAACCAAAAATCCATAGAATGAACTGGGAGTTACAGATAGTAGAGGCATTTCTTCTAATCCGAAATATTAGTCCCCAGAAAGGGGTGAGTACAACCACCCACCAATTGAAGATCTTCTAAGCTATACTATGCACGCCATCACAATCCAAGTCCACGCAAGATAGATAAAATGAGTAATCAAAAGAATGAGTGTGCATCAAATCAATAACACTTTTGAAAGCAATGACAAATGTAGTTTCAAAATCCGAACACATCATTTCAGTCGCACACAAGTCTCGATTATAGGGCCAAACCATAACGACATGTCCCATACCATGCCGTATAATTTAGTCCCACAATCAGGCATAGTTATTAATAGGGTCGTTATTTTTAGAAAAACTTAGTTCATTTTCATTTCCCTATGTCTAGCCCAGAGGACTAGTGTTTACGTTCCTCTGGGATTTCGCATCCCACTTAGCATTGCGAAAGCCTCTGATATTCAATCACCGGACATCTAGAGCGTGTTACGTCACACCTCCAAGCAAGTCGCATCCCATCTGGCACTCGCGAGGAATCGCCGAGGCTTGCCATGAAAATGGTTAGCCCTACCATCCGGATTTACGTACCGATATACAACCGGGCATCCCGACACTCCCGGGGTACTACAAACGCCAGACATCCAGCGGCATCACCTCATGCGATCGTATGGGCACCCCGACACTCCCGGGGCATCGTCGACTTGACGGTCCGACAACATTCACAACATATCTCAGCCATGGTGTCTCAACCAAATCATTTCAATGCCAAAACATTTTTAAAGCAAGCTTTGAAATCATAAAACAAAACGTTTTTGAATCACCGATAAACAAAACTTAGTAGCAAAACATCAAGCCCGTAGGTCTACTCCCACGGCTAACCTTCCAATGCATTTCAAAAATTATTTGCGATTCCATAAACAATGCTTGGAGCTCTCGTACAAAATTGAAAAGAGTTACCAAAACAAAAATTTCGAATTCAGCACATTGACAAATCTAAACTTCACTCCTGACTTCACGATTTTATAAGGAAAATCAGTTCACATCAAAGTTCGAGATTCCGAGAGCGCCAAAGAACCTTTTCTTTTTCTTTTTGAAACGTTGACAGGCGGCGCCTCGATTTATATAGAATTCCAGTGAGGGTCGGGAGGTTTTTCCAAATCATTTTCTAGCCGATTTTCACTCCAAAGCAATAACTAAGTTTAAAAAAAAAAAATCATATAGTAAATCGAGATATCAACCCAACCTTCAATGGTTTGGAAAAATTGATACAAAATTCGAAAATTTGGAAAGCGCTGTGCGGTTTTTGAAACATTTGTAGCCGGTGCCATAGTAAATAGAGTTTCTAACACAAGTCAGGAGGTTCTCTTTTCCAAAACCGAAACAATGGCTGAATTCCTCAAGATTTTATAGTCGCCAAAAATATGTTTGGCTGAAATTCGGAGAATCAACCACATGCATGCGAAATCCGAGCAATCCATCCATTTTTCAACCTCAAAACAATCTGGTTTCTCAATAATCCATAAATCAAGCACATGCATGAGAATCCCAACAATTCATTAATCGCTCAACCTCAAAACAGTCTTGGTGCTCAATTAAACCATCACTCACATCAATATCCAACAATCCATAGCCTATCAATACATTTCCTAAGACAACAACAGCATTACACTATTTAGATCAATAGACTTCAACTTGCCTTAGGTCAACCGCGAAAATAGAGGGTTGCGGGTTGTGGACACAGGTCAACCGCGGCGAAGGCGTGCTGTGTTGACGGCGGCAGCATGCACAGGCGAGAGGTGGTCCTTTCCCTTCTCCCTCGCTGCCCACTCTCACGGATCACTCGCTCTGCTCGCGGTTCTGCTCGCTCGATTTCTCTCTCTCGCTCGCCGCTGCTCACTCTCTCTCTACTTGCTCGAACACACCAGGACTTTTCCCATTCTAAATGTTAATTAAGTTAATTAATTGCATGCAGGTTGTAGTGGCTGCAACAATCGATGGACAGGTGGAGGAGGCGTGTCTTCAACCGGGGTTTCTTGATTTTCATTGGCAGCCCCAAACCGAAGCAACGTGGCTGTTGCTGGCCCTCATTCCGTCAATAATCCTCCTTCAAAGTTTACTAAAGTGTCGACTAAATGGAGAGAGATTGGAGCGGCATTGGACGTGGATGATTCCTCCTCTCCTCTCCGCACGGGCATGCATGTTCCTCATGCAATGGCCGAATTCCATTTCTTCGGCTCTCTAAAAAAATCAATTGATCAAAGTCCAAATTCCTCTCTCATTCCATATACACATAGGTGATATAGTTGTGTAGTATCATCGAAAGAAATATGTACATAAATCGGCGGGGTCTAAAGTGGTGCCGATGATGACGATGGTACGATGGGGTCCAACATCGGTGTCAACAACGAAGTCCGATAACAAATTCGTCAATCCACGACGTGTCATCATTTTTCTCTAAGGGCGGCAAAAAATATGGATGAGCTTGGTCTCACCAATGACGTTAAGTAAAGGGATTCCAACAAGGTTATAATTTATTTGACAATCAAATCATTACTAATTGAGGCATAACGGTCTGATGATAATATCAAAACGATGTCCATAAATAGTACTAATGACACAGTCCAACAATACTCCTGTCGATCAGTCACGGATCGTCGCATAACCGAGGATCATCAAAATTTCCGATTGCCACAATTCTCCCCTCCTTAGAGAATTTCGTCCTTGAAATTGGACATCATTCATATTTTTGTTAAACAAATGAGTGTACATTTCCCTCATTTCTTTCTCACTTTACCATGTAGCCTCTTCCATATCATGATATCGCCATAATAACTTAACTAGTGGGATTTTCTTCGTCCGAAGAACTTGCTACTTTTGATCTAGGACTTGTACTGGCTCTTCTATGTACCTCACTTGCTCATCCACTTTGATGGCTTCATGATCGAGTATGTGTCTAGGATTCGGCTGGTACTTCCTTAGCATTGATACATCGAACACATCGTGCAAATTTTCTAGCTTAGGGGGTAATGCTAATCGATAAGCTATGTCTCCTATCCTTTCAAGTATTTCAAAGGGTCCAACAAATCTAGTGCTCAACTTGCCCTTCATCTCGAACCATGATACTCCTTTCGTTGGGGATACTTTAAGGAATACATGGTCTCCCACGTTAAATTCCAAGGGTCTTCTATGCCTATATGTGTAGTCTTTCTGCTAGTTTTAGGCTGTCTTAAGTCTTTTTCTTATGATCTCAACAGCCTCTGTAGTAACTTGTACCAGCTCAGGCCCTTTCAGTTTTCTTTCACCTACTTCATCCCAACAGACAGGGGTCCTACATCTCCTCCCATACAATGCTTCATAGGGAGCCATGCCCATACTTTTCTAAAAACTATTGTTATATGCAAATTCTACCGAGTGTAATTTCTCATCCCAATTTCCCTTAAAGTCAATGACGCAAGCTCTCAACATGTCCTCTAGTGTCTGAATGACTCTTTCTAGGTCAGATTCTTACGGAATCTTAATTCTTTGAATAATTTCGGGTTCAATCCTTAATGCAGTAAGCATTCCAGTAAGGTAATCTACTTCTAATTTAAACTCTGAGACTGCTACTAACTTTAACAAATTCCATTTTGTTATTCTCGTACTAGCTATATCTATAGCCGACTTACAACTAAGAGCATCTGCCACCTTATTTGCCTTCCCTGGATGGTACTGTATTGCACAATCATAATCCTTTAGCAATTCCATCCATCTCCTTTGTCTCATGTTCAATTCCTTTTGCGAAAACAAATAGTTCAAGCTCTTATGATCTATATAGATTTCAAATTTCTCTCCATACAGATAATGTCTCCATATTTTCAAAGCAAAAACTATAGTTGCCAATTCTAAGTCATGAGTTGGGTAGTTCAATTCATGAGGTTTCAACTGTCTAAATGCATGGGCTACGACCTTACCATGCTACATTAGAATGCATCACAGTCCTTTGTGAGACGCATCACTATACATCGTGAATCCATTATATCCATATGGTATAGTTAGAATTAGAGAAGTAGTCAATCTTCTTTTAAGTTCTTGGAAGCTCCTTTCACATTCTCCATTCCATTCGAATTTTACATTCTTCCGAGTCAATTTTGTCAAAGGTCCTACAAATTGTGAGAATCCTTCGATAAACCGTCTATTATAACCTACCAATCCTAAGAAACTTCGTATCAGAGTCGGCGTAGTCGGTCTTGACCAATTTATTACCATCTCAACTTTCGCTGGGTCTACTGCAATTCCATCTTCAGACACCACGTGTCCCAAAAATATTATCCAGTCTAGCCAAAATTCACACTTACTGAATTTGGCATACAATTGATGGCTTCTAAGGGTTTGCAACAATATCCTTAGGTGTCGCTCATGCTCTACAAGTCCTTTGGAATATATCAGGATATCATCAATGAAGACAATTACAAATTGATCCAAATAGGGCTTAAATACCCTATTCATCAAATCCATGAATGCAACTGGGACATTTGTTAGTCCAAATGGCATAACTAAGAACTCGTAGTATCCATAACTAGTCCTAAATGCGGTCTTAGGAATGTCTTCTTTCTTAATCCTTAATTGATGGTATCCTGACCTTAAGTCAATTTTAGAAAAGACCGAACTTCCTCGTAGTTGGTCAAATAGGTCATCAATTCTAAGCAAGGGATAATTATTCTTAATGGTCACTTGATTCAGATGTCTATGGTCAATACATAAACACATCGACCCATCCTTCTTTTTCACAAACAAGACTAGTGCACCCCAAGGAGAAGCACTTGCCCTAATAAATCCTTTATCGAGCAACTCTTGTAGTTGCACTTTCAATTCTTTCAATTATGTCAAGGCCATTCTGTACGGGGCTTTCGATATCGGTTTTGTTCTAGGCATCGGTTCGATCTCGAATTCAATTTCTCGTTTTGGTGGCAACCGAAGCAGGTCCTCAGGAAATACATCCTTAAATTCCTTGACCACTCGAATTTCATTGAGCTTAGACTCTTCCTTAGTATAGTCCTTTACCACTGCCAGGTATCCTTGACATCTTTCGTTAAGTAATATATAGGCTTCTACTACCGAAATAATGGCTATAGAGGGATTTGTCTGACCTCCAAAAAATTCAAAACTAGATCGGTCAGGTGAAACAAACTGGATCGCTTTTCTATAGCAATCCACCTGAGCTTGATACTTATGGAGCCAGTCCATTCCTATGATAACATCGAAGCCGTGCATAGCCATTACAACTAGGTCTACTTCCATAACCCACCCCCTATGGTTATCTTACACATTTCACACACCAACGTAGACAATACCATATTCTTTAACGGCGTAGAAACACAAAGAGACATCTCAAGAGATGTAGTTTCTATTTTACTCAACTGTCTATACCTTTCAGACACAAAATAATGCATAGCACCCGTATCAAATAATGCTTATGCCTTTTTGCCATTTATAGAGATCGTACGTGAGATAATATTGTTGGAAGCTTCCGCTTGCTCTTGGGTGACCGCATACACCTCTCCCTGTACTAGTGGCCTCTGTGGATTCCTTGGTAGATTTGGTCTAGTAGTACATTGCTGTGCTTGTCGCATCGAGTTGACATTTGGCTGCGACCTCTCTTATGGAGAATCTCTCCTAAAGTGTCCTATTTGCCCACATCCAAAACATTTCAGTCGATCACCACAGGGTCCTGGCCCATGTTGTCCATCACACCTCTGGCAAATATTACCCTGGTAGGGTGTTTTTCCAAAAGTTGGGCCACTCTGAGCCTTTCTTAAATTCCCAAAATTACTCTTTTTCTTAGATTCCCAAGGCTAACCTTGACCAAGATAGGGTCTCTTACCCCGTCTGACATTACTAAAGGTCAATTGCCTTCTAGATTCTGATTGTTCCCTCATCAATTCTTGTTCCACCAACCGTGCCCTTTCATAGATTTCATTATAATCCCTTCTATTCAGAGGCACCAGTTGTTTCATGATATCAGTGCTTAGCCCCTTCAAGAATCTCTTAGCCTTTCCTCTCGATCCTCAATCAACTTGGGAGCATACCTAGAAAATACAAAAAGAATTGCTTCATACTGGTCTACTGTCAACTCCCTTTGTTCTAACTGAACAAATTCTGTGATCTTCTTATCCTTGGCACAGTCAGAGAAATGCTTCCTATTGAAAGCTCTAACAAACTCATCCCAGTTTATATCAGTACCCGGTGGAAAGATTGTATCTCTTGAGGCTCTCCACCAAAATTTTGCATTTCCCTCCAATTGTTACTCTGCCAAGGTTATCTTTTCAGCATCACTACAGTTCAACAACTGGAGAATTTGTTCCATTCCATCAATCCAATGTTTAGGTGGTTTCAACTTCAGGAATTGTTCTACCAGTCCTTGAGTACGGCGTTCTGCTTCAGGTTGTTGCTAAGCTTGTCTTTTCATCAAATTTCCTATACTGACCAATGCCTGTAGGATATCTTCCATCCGAGGTTCAGCCCTTGAAGTAGACACTTCAGCCCTCGATGGATGAGAACTCCCAGTTCGTACCATGATTTCCGCCTACAACTTTCCAAGCATTCGCCTTAGGAATAATTAGTGACTCAATGTCACTGATCAAATGATTAAATAAAAGGGATTACTAAAGTCACATAAGTAACATAAAATGTTAGTGGCACGCAAAGGTAACTCACAAATGTTACTAGGGATCTACAAGTGAAAATCAGTCACCCGTTGTTCATAATTAGTCAACTATCCTTGGTTAGTATCCTATGGTGTGCATCATTGTATCCTCATTTCCATCTGAGGCACCTTATCACTCCAAATAGACCATCGCTCTGATACCAACCGTTGTCGCACCCCAGAATGGCCCTTGATCCACTAGGGTCGCCACAATCCACTTGCCTTTCTCTTGACCTGATAATATATTACTTTGATACCAAAGACTTCTAATAAGTCTATAAGTCCTAGGGTTTATATCTTTTAGATCAGTCCCTGCGCAGTTTACATAGCGAAAGCACATCCATCAACTTCCCTTTCACAAATTAAAATGATGCACACCTGTTAAACATTTTATAAGTTAAAGCTGAACACCTTTATTTACATAAACCAGATGAACATCTTTAGTCGGTACATAAAAAAATGGCACGATTTTCTATCTATTTTCCAAAAGATATTGGGGACTATTACAACGGCTATAAACATAAGTCCATCAAACAGTGTCGGCGACCAAAAATGTTTCTGCTGCAAACCTCAACTCTCAGTCATATCCACCCATCCGGTCCATCAGCTGGCTGTGGTGGCAACAGCCCTAGTGAGCACCCATCGTAGCGAACAAAAATAGTGATCTACTCATGCAGAATGGGGTCGGCGAAGAGACCAACATCGAGCACCAAGATAACTCTCACTCGTTCAAACGACAACCCATGAACCTCGGGGTGTTGGTACTTAGACCATTCCCATTGGAGATCGACTAGAAGTTTGTAGAATGAACCGGGAGCTATAGGTAGCAAAGGTATTTCTTCTAATTTGAAATGTTAGTCCCCAAAAAGGGATGAGTACAACCACCCAGCAATTGAAGATCTACTAAGCTATACTATGCACGCCATGTCAATCCAAGTCCACACAAGATAGATAAAATGAGTAATCAAAAGAATGAGTGTGCATCAAATCATTAACACTTTTGAAAGCAATGGCAAATGTAGTTTCAAAATCAGAACGCATAATTTCAGTCGCACATAGGTCCCGATTATAGGGCCAAACCATAATGACATGTCCCATACCATGCCATATAATTTAGTCCCACAATCTGGCATAGTTATCAATAGGGTCGTTCAGTTCATTTTCATTTCCTTATGTCTAGCCCAGAGGACCAGTGTTTGCGTCCCTTTGGGATTTCGCATCCCACTTGGCATCACAAAAGCCTCCGGTATTCAGCCTCCGATATTCAATCACCGGGCATCCAGAGCGTGTTACGTCACACCTCCGAGCATCTCGCATCCCACCTGGCACTCACGAGGAATTGTCGGGGCTCACCATGAAAATGGTAAACCCTACCCTCCATATTTACATCCTGACATACAACCAGGCATCTCGACACTCTTGGGAAACCTTGGAGGTACTACGGACTCCAGGCCTCCAGCGGCATCACCTCATGTGATCCTCTAGGCATCCCAACACTCTTGGGGCATCGTCGACTTGAAGGTCCGACGGCATTCATAACATATCTCAACCATGGTCTCTCAACCAAATCATTTCAATGCCAAAACATTTTTAAAACAAGCTTTGAAATCATAAACCAAAACGTTTTTGAATCACCAATGGGCAAAACTCAGTAGCAAAACATCAAGCCCGTAGGTCTACTCCCATGGCTAACCTTCCAATGCATTTCAAAACTTATTTGCGATTCCATAAACCATGCTTGCAGCTCTCATACAAAATTGAAACGAGTTACCAAAACAAAAAATTCGAATTGACAAATCTAAACTTCACTCCTGACTTCATGATTTTATAAGGAAAATCAATTTGCATCAAAGTTCGAGACTCCGAGAGTGCCTAAGAACCTTTTCTTTTTCTTTTTGAAATGTTGACGGGCGGTGCCTCGATTTATATAGAATTCTAGCGAGGGTCAGGAGGTTTTTCCAAATCATTTTCTAGCCGATTTTTGACCAAAGCAATAACTAAGTTAAAAAAAAAAACTCATATAGTAAACCGAGATATCAACCCAACCTTCAATGGTTTGGACAAATTGATACAAAATTCGAAAATTTGGAAAGCACCGTGCGGTTTTTTAAACATTTGTAGCCAATGCCATAGTAAATAGAGATTCAACCACAAGTCAGGAGGCTTTCTTTGCCAAAACCGAAACAATGGCCGAATTCCTCAAGAATTTATAGTCGCCAAAAATATGTTTGGCTGAAATTCAGAGAGTCAACCATATGCATGCGAAATCCGAGCAATCCATCCATTTTTCAACCTCAAAACAGTCTCGGTTTCTCAACAAGCCATAAATCAAGCAAATGCATGAAAAATCCGAACATTTCATTAATCGCTCAACCTCAAAATAGTCTTGGTTGCTCAATTAAACCATCACTCACATCAAAATCCAACGATCCAGCCTATCAATACATTTCCTAAGACAGCAACAGCATTACACTATTGAGATCAGTAGACTTCAACTTGCCTTAGGTCCTCCAACTCAACGGCAGCAAAACAGGGGGCTGTGGGTCACGGACACGGCCCAACGGCGGCAAAGGCAAGCTGTGTCGACGGCGGCAGCACACATAGGCGAGAGGCGGTCCTTTCCCTTCTCCCTCGCTGTCCTCTCTCGCGGATCACTCGCTCTGCTCGCAGTTCTGCTCGCTCGATTTCTCTCTCTCACTCGCCGCTGCTCACTCTCTTTCTACTTGCTCGAACATACCAGCACTTTTCCCATTCTAAATGTTAATTAAGTTAATTAATTGCATGCAGGTTGCAGTGGCTGCAACAATCGATGGACAGGTGGAGAAGGTGTGTCTTCAGTTGGGGTTTCTTGATTTTTGTTGGCAGCCCCAAACCGAAGCAACGTGGTTGTTGCTGGCCCTCATTCGGTCAATAATCTTCCTTCAAAGTTGACTAAAGTGTCGACTAAATGGAGAGAGATTGGAGCGGCATTGGACGTGGATGATTCCTCCTCCCCGTATGGGCATGCATGTTCCGCATGCAATGGCCGAATTCCATTTCTTCAGCTCTCTAAAAAAATCAATTGATCAAAGTCCAAATTCCTCTCTCATTCCATATACACATAGGTGATATAGTTGTGTAGTATCATTGAAAGAAATATGTACATAAATCGGCAGGGTCTAAAGTGGTGCCGATGATGACAATGGTACGATGGGGTCCAACATCGGTGTCGACGATGAAGTCCGATAACAAATTTGTCAATCCACGACGTGTCGTCATTTTTCTCTAAGGTTGGCAAAAAATACGGATGAGATTGGTCTCACCAATGACCTTAAGTAAAGGGATTCTAACGAGGTGATAATTTATTCGACAATTGAATCATTACTAAATGAGGCATAATGGTCCGATGATAATATCAAAATGATGTCCGTAAATGATACTAATGACACAGTCCAATGATACTCCCATTGATTAGTCACGGACCGTCGCATAACCAAGGATTGTCGAAATTTCTGGATGCCACATTTTCCCTCCATTTTAAGGGGGCTTCATTATGCACGAAATCTCTCTCTCTCTCTCTCTTTCATTTTTGCTGCCAACAAACCAAATCTCTCTCTCCACCAGTTCAACCAGATTCTAGCCCTAGCCAGTGGCGTTCCTGCAACTAGATCTTCAAATCATTTTCTACCTATATTTGGTCGGCATATGTCCGATTGGTCACCAGAGTTAATTTGGTGACCCCGATCTCTCGACCGTCGCACAAAGGCTGATTCGATTGGACCGGTTCTGTTTTCCTTCGTTGTAGGTGGTTCAGCTACCTTTTAAGGTTGTTCCTTCCTGCCGGGATCTATTCCTTAGCGGTTTGGAGAGGTTTGATAGGAGTTTTGGCAAAAACTACAATTGATTTCATTCAAAATCAACTAATTCGCAGTAAGAGGTAATTTATCAGTCTTGAACCCTGTGAAGCGAGGCCGAATTAGTTGGCGGAGGCTAGGGTTCAATTTTAAGTAAATAAATGATTATTAGATGCTAGAAGATAGGTTTGTTGTAATTGAGAGTTTTTGAATGATGAACTTGAATAATTCTGTTTAATTTTGCTTGAATTCTTAATCTCGTAACCCTAGGACTGATCTATTGTTTTGGCCAAAATAAGGTTGAAAACGACATCGTTTCAACTCGAGTCCTCTTAGGCTTTGATAATACACATCCCTAGCTTCAGAACGATAGATTGTACGTCCCAATCAAGTGTTGTTTGACTCTCGCAAAACATCTCCAAAGATGAGCGATTATGTTGTAGCTCAGTTGGATTTTCGAGTATGTTCTTGCTTCGAAATGAGATTTTACTATTTTTATGTAACCTTCTATGATGATTTCTAAACAATATTTCCTTCATAATTTTGTTCCAGATCATCTTGTGTATGTTTTCTAATTTTTTCGTGATTTTTGGATGTTCTTAACTAGGTTAAATCTATACGGATCCAAGCCTAAGTCAGTCTATTCCGTATCTATCTCTGAATTTGTTATTTTTGTACTAATTTTTCTGTTGAGTTCTGGTAAAACTTTCCTTCAAGAAAGTTGCTCATAATTGTGTGAAGAACATCTTGTAATTTTTTTCGTGATTTTTAGATCAATTTAAATAGGTCAAAATTTCCTAGATCTGAACATAGTATAGTCTGCCTTACATTGGTCCGAATTCTATTTTGATGAAATTAAGTCCACAAATGCACTTATTTGGTCTCAAATATTTCAAAAAATTTGAAATATATGATACATATGTTTAATTGATGAATGATTTGCAAAATCTTGACGTTGGCAAGTGAGTCAATTGCATTAGTTTAGGTTAAAATGTGTTGCAACAGTGCATAGTCTAAATGTGCATTTATGTTTTCTCATTTTTGCTGCGATTCATGTGATCATATTCAGGTTTCAAATCTAACAAGAAACATTCATCATTACATGTTATGTATATATGATTTTTTGTAGGATTTATGCACGTTTGAAATGGCTAAAATCAAGAATTTTTTTGAAGTTAATGCTAAATGAAATCTTACCATATATGCATCTTACTACGCTTGTTTGAGATATTTAGAGACTAAATTTTGTGATAATGTCTTCTTGACACTTAAATTTCATGTTACAAGGTTTGAGTACATGTTCACATAATTACATTTGAGTGTCATTTTGCATGATTAATATGTATCATAAGAGCACATGTTTACGTAGAACCCTCAAGCATTTCATCATGAATCTTGAATCATCTCCTATTGTCATCAAATTGTATGACATTTTCTCATGTCAATTTAGGGTTAGATGATCACCCCAATTATTTGTCACATCTAATTCTATGTTGCATTTGATTTATTCACCATTTTTGCATTACTTGAATGGTTTTAATATTTATTAATACATGTTTGTGTTTTGGTTCTTAGTTACTAACATGCGCACCTAATTGACCTAGTTTGGACTTGTACCCCTCTAGGAAGTTGTAATGCAAACTTCGAGGTTTCCAATGCCACTAATTTCACATAAATCCCTCATCATTTGGACCACTTTCCCTTCTTCTTTTTTTTTCAAAAATAGATCAGTATCTGGACATGGGATCAAATTTTGACCCCCGTTCTAACCCTTGTTTGAACAAACATTTGATATTTTTGTTCCATTTTTCTATTAAGATTTTTATCACGACCTTCATCTCTAGGGTAACGAGCAACAAGGGTTATTTTCGCAATGTCCCAATCTTGTCGCTGTCCCGATTTTCTTTTTATTTTGTTATCATGCACATGCAGAAATGTGAATAAACAACTCCTTGGACAAATAAAGCTGGAAAACTATGACATATATCATACATAACACACTGATTCATATTATGACAGTACTTTTACAAGCCCTTTCTCTGTGGGCTCTCTTTTTTTTTTTTACGTCACAGTACAAGTTTTCCACATAGGCCAGGGGAAATCCTATCTCCTCTATCGTGACTGCAGCTCCTAAAACTGACGTGAGATTTCCATATTTACAAGACTGAAAGATGAGGGGGTGGGTTTGGGGAAACTTAGTAAGTAAAATTCATAGTTCTCTACTAGGAAAACATCTCATCGTCAAAGTTTAGTAAGTACAGCACTCGCAAATAGTGTCGATGGCAGATCAATAGCAAACTTATTGCTACCTTTGACTACATATAGATGTCCATCGCAAAATACTTCAATACATACTTACCTTTGGCTTATCAATAAATCATACTTATGCATATACTGGCACCCATGCAAATTTATTTAGTGTCGTCCTAGCTTGATCAGGCCCTCCTGGCTTGACCGGGGCTTCCAACTTCTTGTTGGGCTTCCTGGCTTGACTAGGGCATCTCAGCTCGACCAAGACTTCTTGAGGCTAGCTTCCCGAGGCTTCCGGGTTCAAAATCCAAGCATCCTGACTCAACCGAGGCGTCTCGTTCAATGAACGAGGCGTCTCGTTCAATGAACGAGGCATCATCACCAATGATGTATGGTGACGAGCGCTTTTTCTTCTTTAAGTGCATGCATAAATGCATCCTTCAAGCCGATTCTTATCTTTTCTCTTAGTCAACACATGCATGGCCCGAAGGCGTGCTCATTCATTCGTATGTGTCATGAATTCTTGTACTTCACTAATACACATGTCGGGAATGATATTTGATCCGTAACTTGAATCAATCACTTAGCACCGATCCTCGCATCGAACAAGGCTTGGAAACGATATGTCTCAATACCAATCTAAGACCTTGAGGCTTGGGTACACCTCGATTAAGTGATGATCCCAAGCTTGACAAACCTCGGCTCCAACCCAATGTGGATGCACATGTATCGAGAATGACCCTTGGCTCATGGTTTCATTCAATGTCCCCGTGTCCATTTTGATTCTGGAAATCGGCATGCTTAGTGCCTTACCAAGACCTTGTGAATTTGGGCAATCCCTGTACTAATCAATCATTTTAGGACCTTATGGCCGATCCTTATGGGGTCGGAAACGAGGATGTTACAATTTTGTATTCATTCTCTTAACGGAACTTGTTTGTCAACATGTTAGCTACATTATGTGAAAGTTTGGTAATTTTTAGACTTGTTTTGATAGGACAAATCCTTATGATATTGACTAAGTGTCCTATTGTTTTGACAAATTTTTGACATGTTGTTGCTTGTTGTTTGATTTTTGTAAAATCATGTGTAGCTCATTAAGGAAAACTTTCTTCAAGAAAGTTATTTGTTATTATGTCCTACATATTATTGAATTTTTTCATAACTAGATTGTCAATGGACTTTATTCAATTTTGCTACAGCATCTTGCTTGATCAGAAATTTTCCTAATATGATCATGATTGTGATTGTTTAGTTAAACCTTTTAGCTTAGTTTGTGCATGAAATTAGGCCATGTCATCTTCATGGAAGCTATTCTAAATGCTTTGATCTTTGTTGTTAAATAAGTGGCATTTTCAAATTGCATATTTCAAAAGTACTTTGGTACATGTGATGCTCCCCAAAAACAATTTCTAAAAAATTCTTTTCCAAACCTCGATTCGGCTTAAGGAAAAATTGTGATTTGGACCATATTCAAAATGCTTACAATGCTTGTGAGTGCATTTATGCGAGCCCCAAGTTAGCCTTGGCAATTGAATGTGCTCCATTGTGGCACCCCTCGACGGCCCCCGATCCGCTAGAGTCACCACAGTTCACTTATCCTTTTTCTTTCGCAAATAACAAGTCACTCTGATACCATTTTTAGTTGCAGCGGGTCCATACAACCATGGGGGTTTACATCTTTTATTAACGGTCCCTTGCACAATTTACATAACGGAAGCATATCCAACAATTCCCTTCCCTACATTCAGAAATCGATGCACACCTACTAAATATTTATAAGTAAAAGCCGTACATCTTTTATTTACTTAAATCAGATGGACATTGTTCATCGGTACATCAAAATGCCGTAGTCTTCTATATCCGGCTACACTCCAAAAGATGACCGACATTTCCTCCAACAGTCATACACTTAAAGTCCATCGATCAATGTCGGCGTCCAAAAGCTCTTTCCCTTGCTATCCTCCTCCTCACGGTCATATCCAACCGTTCAAATCATCTACTAATCTGAAATGTTGGTCCCCAAAAGGGGTTAGTACAACCACTCAGCAGGTAAAGGAATCCAATAACATCCCATTGCATCATGCATATCATCACACGTTGCAAGTATCACTTACCTTGTAACTATGCATATCATGCATCATCACATCATATATATCATCATCATCATGGCATATCATATATCATTATCATCATCATGGCATATCATATATCATCATCACCATCATGCATTTCATCATGCATATCATATATCATGGATGATCATCATATCACATCACGCATCATTATCATCATCATCGTCACCATGCATATCATCATGCATATCATGTATCATCATCATCACATCATCATGCATATCATCATGCATGTCATGTATCATCATCATCACATCATCATGCATATCATCATGCATATCATATATCATGGGTGATCATCATATCACATCACATATCATTATCATCACATCATCATGCATATCATCATGCATATCATATGTCATGGGTGATCATCATATCATATCATATATCATCATCATCATGCATCATCATGCATATATTATCATAGGTGATCATCATATCACAACACATGCCATCATCATCATGCATCATCATGTCATAAGTTAATTATCATCTTTATCGTTCAATTTTGATCACCACATCACCCATTTCTCAAATTATCAATCTCATCATCAACCCTTCGGGCAGAAACCTCCGACAGGGTTCCCGGCCAACTCAGCCATCCCATGGCCACCGGGCTTCCGGCCCCCCCACATTCCGGGCATCTCGCATCCCAACTAGCATCACGAGGCATTCCCTTCGGGCAGAAACCTCCGACAGGGCTTCCGGCCTTTACCCTTCTAGCCAGGCATCTCGCACCCCAATCCTGGCATCGCGAGGTATTCCTTTCAGGCAAAGACCTCCGACAAGGCTTCCGGAATTATGTACCGACATACCATCAGGCCTCCCCTAGAATTACGTACCGTATACCACCGGGCATCCCGATACTCCCGGGGAATCTCTGGAATTATGCCACTCGGCCACCAGACATCATCATACACCACAACCTCTTTCTCATCCACATTTATCCTTTTATCTCAATTTAACATGGCAATTGGCATGGCATCAAACATATCACACTTGCATTTCAATTCACATGTCATGCACATGTCATAGCTTAATCACATAAGCATTTCAATTCACATGTCATGCACAAAGACCTCATCAGACAAGTGCCACACAAATGGAATTGAATCCATGGCCAAATAAGAATCCATTTTATTATATTATTATATTATTATTTTATTATATTTATTTATTTTCATAAATAAATATTTAATATCTATGATTTTCCCAAAATCATAATATTCAAACAATCACTAATAGGATCACAATTTTATATAAAATTCGTGGCCAAATCGAATTTCTTATAATTTCACAATTTTCACAAAATAGCACCTTATATTCGGATAATGGCCAGACTTGCACAGTTTCAAATTAAATTCGATTAAAATACTCATATGCCAAATTATAGTTTCAAATTAAATTCGAAATTTTACAGGGTGATAGCCAACACGTTTTCGTACCTTTTTCATTAAGAACTATAAGCCAAATTATTTTTAGATTAATTTATACAACCCTACGAAGCTTCTGGAACCACGACCGTGACGTCCAGAACACACTCCTCCGAAATTCTTAGTTTTCACCCATCAATCCTCTTTCGTTTTCTCTGAAATTTGAGTATGTTATGTACCAAGGTGTCCTTTACAAGTTTCATGAAGAGATATAGGCCAAATAACCAGATTATGGTCACCATTTTAGTCCATGAAGTCTCGGGTGTCTCGAGATACTTCACCAGAACCATTATTTCCAAGATCTAGCCGATTCACCAAGCTACACTTGTTCTTTTTGCTTCAATTTTGAGTATGTTGTATTTTATGGTGTTTCCTACAACTTTCAAGAAGACAACAAAGTGAGATCTCCAACAGAAATCAACATGCAACCAAGAAATCAACAAGAGGTCAGTGAAAATTTCGCAGATCTAAAGTCTCTGTACAATAGAACTTTTGACCGCTCAAATCTCCATAGTTTTCTACGAATTTTTAGTATGTCATAGTAAAAGACGTTAGCTTCAACTTTTATGAAGACACCGAAGCCAAAATCGAACCCCAAACACCCATGAAAACTCGAACAAGCTACTGACTCCAACAAACCGAACAAGAACAGTCACACGGTTTGTAAATAATCAACTCTTACGTCGGCTTTTCGCACAAATCACACCTAAAACCGAACATGCAAACACCACAACAAACATGCAAGGGAAGTTATGGACTCCACTTGCCTTAAAGATGAACAAGCAACAACGAACGGCGACGATCGGACGGCGAACGAACGGCACACCCCTCCGGCTCCGCCTCCTTCTCTCTCGGTTTCTCCCTTTCTCTCGCATCTCACTCTCTCGGCTCACTCTCTTGGCCGAATGGCCACTCCCTCTCTCTCCCTTTCTCTCTCTCTTTCTTTTTAGTGGCTTTTATATTGCATGTGGCCGCCCAAGATGGCCAATGGGGGCAGCCACACCTTGCACAGCCTCCACGCCACTTGGCAACTCGGAGGAAACACATGGCCTCCTTCATGCAAGATGGGCCGGCCACCTCTTCCTTTGGGCCTTAATGGGCCGGTCGAATCCCCCCCTTGGGCCGACTAGCTTGGCCCATCAAGCTTAGGCCAAATGGGTCCAAGGCCCATTCCTAATTTAAATCCTAATTTCACCTTTCAATTATTCATCTTTAATTCTTTCTTTTAAGGATTTAATTACTAAATTCCACATGGCCAAAATCTTGAAATCATAATTCCATAAATCCCAATTTATAAAACACACGGCCAATGATAGGATTTTCTTTCCTATCAAATACTTGTCCATTAAAAGCTTGGCCATAAAATAACTTGATGGTACTTCCATCATCTATTCATAGACTTTAACATAACTAGAGATCATTATGAATTTTGGGATGCCACATCCATAGCCTAGATATTTCTTAATCCTAAATATTTTCAAACTTTTTTAAAATCCTAATTTAATATTGTGAAAGTTACAGTTTGAATTGTATTTAAAATGCCTGCAACGCTTGGGAGTGCATATATGCGAGCCTCATACTAGCCTTGACAATTGAATACCTTTCATAACTGAGACATCCCTTTGTCTCAAATTTTTTTTGTGGATGATTTCAAAAGATGTCTTTGAAACATCACATATACCCTCCATGCATACAATTATGTCATACTTTTAGAATTGTTTGTGTTTGTGATTAGCGTATGCCCTTGATAATAAGTAACCCGCCGACGGTTCACTTCTTGCTTGATTAGTGGAGAAACAAGGTCCAAAAGACCTGCATGCATGTTTAATTCTTGTAGTGCACATGATTTTTAGATGTATTGTGACATCCTAATTTTCAAACCTTGTTTTTGATTCAATGAAATGGGCTTTTCATCGACGCGTGTATGGTCTTTTTTCTCTGAGTTGGTCACTTACAAGATAACTAATCTATCTTGTGAAGACATTAAGGAATATAAACGCGATAGACTTGAGAATTTAATTAGAAATCAACTGATCGACCGTGCTAATCAGTGAGGGTCAATACGGCATTGTTAAAATCGATTAGAAATCAGAGATAGGTCGATTCAATAGAGGCATGTAATTAAACTGTGGGTGATTCCATATAATTGCAAAATTCGTGTCGAACGGCACTAAACCAGTTTTTCTGTCGATTTTGTACCCAGTGCCCATAATTGAAACCTTGAGATTTTCACAACAACCAAAATTCGCCTATGAGTTAGAGTTGCACAATGTGGATCGAAAATAATCGACCATAGGTCAAAC
The DNA here is from genome assembly GCA_016097615.1 of Eucalyptus dawsonii. Taxonomy (NCBI): domain Eukaryota; kingdom Viridiplantae; phylum Streptophyta; class Magnoliopsida; order Myrtales; family Myrtaceae; genus Eucalyptus; species Eucalyptus dawsonii. The sequence goes on along the minus strand of CM027873.1, from coordinate 79,644,330 downwards.
GCGCTAAAAATTCATAAAAGCTACCTGATAGGTTATGTCACGCTAAAATCGTATCTGGTTGAAATTAAACATGAAATTGAACTCGGTTTCAGGAATCGAAAGTTCTAGTGTGTCAAAATTTATTTTTAGGACGTCAATTCATCATTTGAAGAATTTTCGACGAGCCGGGATTTTTGGTGAAAAATCAAAATTCGGCTATTAAAGTCAAGAAATTCGGAGGGGCCAAATTGAGTGGATTTTGGCTTCCAAAGTGAGCTAATTGGTAAAGGGATTGCAAGAAATGGTGTGGGCTGCTACCTTGTGTGACATCTGGATTACTAGGACTTCAAGTACGTAACTGTCTGTGACGGGTCGACGAATTTGTTGTTGGATTGCGTCGTTGGTGCCACTTTCGGTCACCATTTCATCATTTTCATTACTGGACCGAGATGCCATGTTTCCTGATGATCCCTACATCGTACCCTCGTAGTCACGCCTTTGTTCTGTCATGAAATATTTCTACTATTTTGAGCCTGCTTAGCTCATAGGTTAGAGCATCGCATTTGTAATCCGATCACCATATAATTTATCATCCCAACGAAAACTTCCTTACGTAACGCCACTCGCGAGACTAACAGCTCCCGCATTTGTACTTTAACAAGCAAGCTTTCCATGCATGCACTCGACGTCTCTAGATACACGCCCATTTGGTGACCAACAAGATGGGGATCTTACCATGCATGAAGGGCCATGCAATCACGCTAACCATTTCTCCTCCATGCGACACATTAAGACATACGTGCATGGAATGGTCCCTTAGTTGGCTGAAGATTTAGAAGCTGCGTCCACTACCATGCATGCAAGGAGGGAGAGCCATGTCCCTCTTCCATGCAACAAGTGAAGACGTCGGCATCAAGCTGCTTCTTCTATTGACCGCCACGAAGACCTCTTTCGGTTGACCCATGCGGTCAATTAACAGAGGGACACGCCGCTGCATGCAGAAAGAGAGGTGGCAGCCGAAATCCTTCAAGGACAGCCATGTCTTCACCAGCTGCTGCTCGCCCGTAGAGCCACCGAATCAGCCCATTGTTGTCTCTTAAAGTCAACAAAAGTAACCCACGAAGACCTCACTTTCTCCCTCTCACGCTCGGCGGTTGTTCCATTCTCTCGGCGCCCAAAATATTCGGTCTCTCTCTCTTCATTTTCAGAAGTGCTTGTATTGAAGAGACTCAGAATTCTTCTCCCTCTCTCTCTCGCCCGTACCTTGCTGACCAGCACACCACCCGTACCACCGCTATCCACCAACCTCCTTCGCCGCCAGCCCGGGAAGTGCACCATCTCACCTCAACCGTAGCTCGAGTTCTGTCGCCACCCCTCTACCGCAGCTGGACCTGAGAGGCCTCAGCTCGCGCCTCACTGCACGCCATTGTTGCCGTCATCACTTCTCCTCGCTTCATCCGTAGCTTGTAGTTGCGGTCCACTTGCTGTCAATGCCACCGGACCTAAGGCAAGCTAAAGTCTACTAATCTATATTGTGCAATGTTGTTGTTGCTTGAGGAAGTGCATCACTAGATTGCATTGTTTGAGTTCTTGTGTTGAACGGTGGATTCGGGATGACTGAATTGGTTTGGGGCTAGGCTATTGAGGAAGCTTCATATTTCTCATGAGTAAATGCGATTTTGACCTTCAAATATGCATCAATTTTATCTGTTGCGAAGCTTTGAAGATTTTACCCATAAATTGTTTTAGAAAATCTCCCAATTTGCATTGAAATTACTATGTATCGTGGCACCGCTCTCAAATGTTTTAAGAAATGTGTGGTGCTTTCGAAATTCTGAACTTTTTATATAAATCATTTTAAAACCTTGAAGTCAGGATTTCGATTTGGATTTGCCGAGGTGCCTATTTCAAATTTACTTATGGTTTTGGCAAAATCGTTTCATCTTGAGCCGTGAGGCATGAGTACTACTCGAGGATTTATAAGTGGATTTTGAAACCTATTGGAGGGCTAACCGTGGAAGTGGAGCTTATGGATTTGGTATCGTGCTTTTGATTTCATTGATATGGGATTGACATATGTTTTAAAGACTATTGTTGTTGTATTGATGTGTCTTTGAAAACCTCATTTCACATTACTTGATACCATTTGTCTTTGAAAATGTTTTGGCATTGATTTGATTTAATGGCTACACCATGGTTGATACATTATTGCTGCCGTCGGACCCTTGGGACAACGATGCCCCAGGAGACGGGATGCTTGGAGGATCATGATGGCGATGCCTCTGGATGCCTGCGGGACATCACCGACATGGTGAGCCCTAGAGGTTCCTCAGGTGATGGGATGCTCGGATGTATGACGATACACATTTCGGAGGGTAGGGGACACTAGTAACATAGTGAGCCCTAACGATTCCCTGTGATGCTAGGTTAGGTATGAGATGCTTGAAGGTGTTTGGATGCCCGGTGACTGAAATATGGAACCGGAGGCTTTCATGATGCCAGGTCAGGTGCGAAATGCCTAGAGGGATGCAAACACTAGTCCTCCAGGAAATGGTGATATTGAATCAAAAATATATTGAGTTTTAAAGTTGATTGTTCTGCTAAATTACGCCATTTTGATTGTTGCGCCTAACTATGGACAAAATTATGTCATAATAGTTTGGCCTTATAATCGGGATCTATGTGATTGAAATGATGTGTTCCAGTTATTAAACTGTGCTTGTCATTTCGTTGGAAAACTCTAATGATTTAATGCATACATATTCTTCCAGATTATGTGTTTTGTCTATGTTGCGTGAAATCGGGTAGCGGTAGTTTTACATAATATAACTTAGTAGATCTTTAACTGCCAGGTAGTTGTACTCACCCCTCGTGGGGCTAACTTATTACAAAGTAATGAAGATGCCATCACCACAAGAGGACAATGATAGAGGCTTAAGCAGAATAGAGTGACCATGAACGCGAGGTCAGCAGCGAAATTTCTGGAACTCCGACACTTGTTGATAGACATGTGATTAGCTGACGTAACATGTTAGTGTAGTTTTTGATATAGCCAAGTATAAAAAACTTTGGCTTTTGATGTACCGACAAGCGACGTCTATCGAATATATATAAATAAAAAAGTGCCGGGTTGAGATTTATATTGTGTGCATCATTTCAAGTGTTTTGAAAGGGAGTGTTGGATATGCTTCTGCCATATACATTGCGTAGGGACCAATGAAGTGTGTGATAAAACCCCCACATGGATTCCTTGAAGTCCATCGATCTAAAAAGAAGGACATCTAGGACAAGGAAACGATGTGGCGACCCTAACAGATCGAGGGCCATCGGGGGGCGTCACACCTTGGCATGTGTGGCCATTGAATTGAAGTTGTTTGGTGAGGATTGGAGTTGAATGGGTGCAAAATTCGTAGGGTGTAGCTACTGTGATGTTTTGGGCACCAAATTGAAGTCCCTAGGTGAAGTTGTGTGAAGGATTTGCCTTATGGAAGAAGCCTTGGTAACTAGATAAGGGCTAAGGACTTTAGGGGCTTCACACTCAAGTGTTTGAGATATTTAAGGTGAATTTTTTAAGCTCTTGTCCCCCTCTCTCCCTCCATTCTTCTCTCTTGGCTTGCTCGACTGCTTCCCTACTGCAGCATCATCTGCAGCTCTTCTCCTTCTTCATCTCTCCATTGTTGCTTCTTCATCTCACCTTCTCATAACTAAACCACCTAGCACCGCTTAAACCTGCTGAAGCCACAGCTTGCCTGCTCGCGTCCTCTCCACTGCACCGAGTCCGTGAACCCGTCCGAGCGGTACAGTTCACGACCAGGGTCGCCATTCGAGCTTGTGGTGACCCCCAGGCCACGACAGTCCTCGACCTTTAGGGTCTGCCTACTTACATATCCTGGTCCTTGCACTATATCATTGTGGAAGCGGATCCATCAACTCCTTTCCAACTCTTGAAACGATGCACATGATATATATATATATATATATATATATATATATATATATATATATATATATATATCAACCAGACACTTTTATTTACATATATTTTTGTTTAAACGACGTTCGTCGGTACACGAGCCAAAATTTCCTATATTTGGCTATACCAAAATTGGACCGACTATTCCGCTAACTATTCACAACGTCATCTGTCTTCAAGCGCTAGTATCAAAATTTCTGCCATCCTCACATGTCCTCCACTACTCCACCCTGCTCAAGTCACCATCGTCGTCCTCCGGAGGCAGTGCTAGTGGCCCCATTGTGTGCCCGTCCATCTGAACGTACAAGACCATGAACTCCATGTGCATTGGACCTAAGGTGAGTCTGGTGTCTATAGTGAGAATCACTCAAATCCAAATGAAGGTGGGTTCTAGCAGGTCGGGGTAGGGTGCTCCGTCTGCTCCCATTGTAGGTCAATGGGGATACCATAAAATGTACCAAACGACACGGGCAACGACCACATCTCTATCACCCTGTAACATGTTAGCCCCAGGAGGGGTGAGTACGACTACTTAGCAGTCAAAGTTCTATTAAACTATATTACGTATGTCTATTGCTACCCGATTCTATGCAATCCGAAACAATTCACATAACTGGAACAAGGAGTAGACATCAATTTAGGAGAATATCATAACAAAACAGCATATCCAAAACCAATGAGAATTTAGAAACTCATTTTATCTCAAATCACCACCACCATCTTTTGGAAGGACCAGTGTTTGCATCCCTCCAAGCTTTCGCATCCTACCTGGCATCACGAGGACCTCCAGTTCCATATTTCAGTCACTGGGCATCCGAAGCATCCCGCACTCCACATCACAAGGAACCTCCAAGGCTCTATGACATCTGAATTTCGGATTTCGATTTCGATTGGATAAGTCAGGATTTTCATCGATGCGACTATAGTGCTTTTCTCTGAGATGCTCACTCATGAGATGACTAGCCTATTGGGTGAAGCCATTAAGAGATTTTAAATGCAATAGACTTGATAATTCGACCAGAAATCGATTGCTCAACCATGCTAGTTTGCAAGGGTCATTATGGCACAATTAAAAATCAATTAGAGATCAGAGATAGGTTGATTCGACTGAGATGTGTGGCTAAACATGGTGTATCTACTAATTTGCAAAATTCTCATCATCGGCACTAGACTGATTTTTATGTTGTTTTGGCGCCTTATGTCCGTATTTGAAATCTTGAGGTTTTCACAACAACCGAGAGCTGCCAAAGCTTCAGAGTGGTACGTGTGGCTCAAAAAAAATTGACCATGGGTCAATTGCACCAAACATTCCTAAAAGCTACCCGGTAGGTTAGGTCACGCTAAAATAACATCGGATTGGAATTAATCGCAAATTTGAACCCGATTTCAGAAATTGAAAGTTCTATCATGTCATGAGTTATTTTAGGAATGTTGACTCATCTTTCGAGGAATTTTTAGCAAGTTTGGGATTTTTACGGAAAAAAATCATTTTGGATGATTTGAAAAACGAATAGAAATTCGAATTGGCCAACTTGAAGGGATTTTTAGCCTCCCAGTGTGAGTTACTTGGTAAAAGGAAATCGAATTCCTAGAAAAATGAAATAGAATTCGGAATTAAGGGAAATTCGCAGGTTTGAGGGGCCATCGCATTTTGATTCTTATTTGGACTTCAATTGGGACAAGTTGGTGCAGAAATTGGCCTTGGATGACCAATTGATAATGTTGTGTGAAGTGAAGCTAAAAATATTTATGTTTTAATTATTTTCTTTTCCTTCTTCCTCCACCTCCTTCGGTCCCGCTCTCCTTTACACCCCCCCCCCCCCTTCAGTTGACATTTCCCTCTTCTGCAATCTTCCTTTCTTTTTCTCCTTTGACCGGTGGTCCCCTCCACGTTTCCCCTCTCTCTCTCAAACGGTTCCTTTTTTTACCCAAACCTACAACCCCTATAAGTTGGTCTTCCATTTCTTTTGATCTTTGACTTGTGGGTCCCCTTCCTCTTGATCCATCCAGCTCACGTCTCTCTCTCTGCCTCTCTCTCCCTCCCTCTTTTCCTTCCACACGTTTCCCTCACTTGGCCGATAGCCTCCCTTGCTCTCTTATCTTTTAATTTCTTTTTGTTCCCTTCTTCGGTCTTCCGCTGGAAAAAGCTAGTGACGTCGACACCACCTCCCCCCCCCCCTCTTCTGTCTTCTTCTACTTTGCTTTTTGGATTTTCATTCAGTCGAAGACCTCAACACCCCATGATCTCTCTCTCTTTCGCCAATTCCACTACAGCTCCTTTTTGATTTATTTTAGTTCTGTTGAAGCCATCGATGCCCCATCATCTCGCCTTCTCGTTGAGCAGCAACATCACCGACTCAGCCACCTCATCTCCACCGATTTTTGCTGCCTATCTTCTCCCTCACGCCACATCCACAAGCCCCCACCTCTGCTTCATTCCCTCCACTACCAGCACGTCCAGCCGCGTCCTTTTCTCTCTCTTGAAGCAGGAGCAACGAGGCCAGCAGTGTTGGAACCGCAAGACCAGCCCATCCGTGGGCTTCACGGGGCTGATTTGGGCCCATTCTGGGTCCCTGTTGGTGCCGCCGCTTTGGAGTTTCTCGACCCTCACATTGTCCCCGTTGTTTTGATCTGAGTGAATCATTAAACAAGTGAGTTTAACTCACTAATCCTTGCTTAGTAAGTTAATAACGCTTAAGGATTGTTTAGTTTAGACTAAGTATGGATTAGGTGGATAGTTAGATTATATTAGCAATTTAATTAATTGTTATTGCATGTTAGGTTGTTAGGGTAGTGTAGTTAGAGCCTAAACAAGCTCTACTATTTATCTAGAGTAGTTCGAAAATTTTCCGGGCCCATCTCAACTTTCAATTAGGCTTTACGGGCCTAAGTTCTATTTATTGGCATTTATTTATTATTTTCCATAATTATTTATTTATTTATTTATTTTCTGGAAATTAGACCGGGATAGCTGGTGACCGGAATTTCGTGCTGATTGTAGTGGTGTGATCTATTTATTTATTTGGTTGTTATTTTGTGCAAATCGAGTGTGATTGGTGATCATGGGTAATTACCTCAAAAATTGATAATTTTTGTAATTAATTGGAAAATCATTGAGCGTCGGTCTACAATGCCAAAAATCTATTTTTGGACTGCTGGAAACGGTGGGATGTTTAAAATTGAAAATCTTGTATTTTGGCTAAGGCCGACCGTGTACCCACACATGCGTATTTTTATCGGGTATGATAAAAATGGCAAATTGAATAGTTGATCAAGGTGGTATACTATATCAACCCGCATGCTTTGATATGTTAGCTTAGTAAGAGAGTAGGATACCTTATCAGCTTAGAGCGAGCTATATTACTATCAGATTAGAGCGAGCAATATTATTATTAGCTTAGAGCGAGCTATATAACTATTAGCATAGAGCTAGCTATATAACTATCAACATAAAGCGAGCAATATTATTATTAGCTTAGAGCGATTATATTACTATTAGCTTAAAGCGAACAAAATTATTATCAGCTTAGAACGCGCTATATGCTATATCAACCTACGGGCTTTGATATGGCAATTTAGTAAGGGAGTAGTATACTATTTATCAGCTTAGTGCGAGTTATATTATTTATTATCAACTTAGAGTGAGCAATCTTGACACGATCGGACTTATTAAATAGTATTGATTGGGCCGACCAAGGGAAGGTCATGATGACATGTAATCAACTGAGTCGATTGATCGATGATTTGATCTGATTTGATGAATTGAAATGATTGGTTGAGTTTATGAATTAAACTGACTTGCAAGAAGGAACTAAAGCAAAGGTAAGCCCTTTATCTCGTGTTTGTACTTAAGCAACCCCTTGGGCGTATTTTTGTCCTAGTTGGATTTTTAGAAGTTGAACTTGTTGAGACGTCATCTCACCCCATTGTGGGATAACATTTTTCTTTTTTGGTAAAAGTTGTGGGATAACATTTTTCAGGTCCCTAGGGTGAAGAATCCTAGAGCTTGAGACGGAAGGGTCAAGAGCATGGATGGCTTAGAAGTTCTTTCGAAGATAGACTTTTGGTACTTAGACCCTAGAGTTGGCATTTGTTTGAAAACCAAATTGTGATTTTTAACAATGATATGATTTGAAAATTTTGACCATTTTTTCTATCCCATCTTGTTGTTGTCTGGGGATTTATTTATTCGCTTCCGCATGCGTATTAAAATGAATGGGTTGACTATGCATCTTGAGATGTCGCAATTTAATCGACCAAGGAGGGATGTGCACATGCTCGGAGGATCGGGGCATGATAGGCTCACCATGTCAATGATGTCCCTAGGCATTTGGTACGTGTTGTGTCACACTCCCGAGCATCTTGACTCTTGAGGCACCTCTGGGGCTCACTGGTCCATAGGCATCTAGAGGCATCGCCATCACAATCCTCCAGGCAACCCGACTCCCGGGGTCTCATCGTCCTAAGGGTCTGATGGTATCAATAACGTTTCAACCATGGTGTAGTAGTCTAATCATTTTAATGCCAAGCCAATTTCATATCACCAATATATGAAGCTGCTTTGATCTCAGAATCCCAAATCTTGGTATAAAGCAATGTGAGATAAAGACTTTAGAGATATACCAAATCAGCAGCAACAAGTTCACGTAAAGTCTCAAGTGCAAATACCCAAATAAATTGAAGAGATTTTCTATCGTTCCAACTCGATCAAAATCCGAATTTCATAGGCGTGGGCTCAGATGACGCTCATGCCTTGAAAACTTGCTATTTTTTTTTTTTTTTATCAAAATAGTGCATGTATCTTACAATATTGGAAATCACAATTCAATGGGTCGATAATATCAGTCCCGACATGAAGATTTTGAAGCTAAAACTTTGAAATCCCAAAACCAGTACATTCATGCGTCCCGAATCCAAACATAGTTGTACCAACACTAATTTCTTTCTCAAAACAGCTCATTTCCGATCCCACGATTCCCAATTCACAATTCAAAGCGAGTAATCTAGCATCAAGCTACACTGTTGGGACACACTTTATCAGGCAACAACGGAATTACACGATATAGGTTAGTAGATATTGACTGGCCTTCAATTTGGTGGCATCGGCGGCGAGCGAGCCGTGAGCAGTGGCTACGAGCATGGCTGATTACCAGACGACGCAACAGCAGATGGAGACGCAGCTAGTGGCGAGCTACGGGATGGTGTGGAGGCTGGTGGTGTGGTGGTGCAGCGGTGTAGTGCAGGTGGTCGCTGGTGAACGGCGGTGAGGGAGTGAAACGGCAAGAAACTTTCTGTCGAATTTTGCAGAGGAGTGTTGAGTGGATGGGCTCAATGAAGCTACGGCGATGAAGGAGAAAAAGCTGTCTCTCTCTCTCCCGCTCGCTCTTCTTCAGTTAGCTCGTTAGTTGACTATCTCAGTCAACAAATGCAGGTCCGATGACAGCATGAGGAGGAGACAGGTGGGGGAAACGTGGCTGCTCTTGGTGGCCCTCTTTGCCACTTGAAGACAAGGCTGATGCAGCTGTCCCAAACCCCCTCCTCGCTGGCCACTTAAGATGGGATTACGTGGCTGCATTGGTCAAACGTTTTCCCTCGGTTGACCGGTTGAGAGGAGAGGAAGACGTGGTCGTTGCTTGAGTCGTCCAAGAGAGGGAGGCGTGGCTGCGGCACTCGAGAATCAATGATCTTCATTTGCTGCATGGTTGAGGGGCCGTTTAACGTGGATGCATGGTTCAACGTAGCTGCAAAATTTGGAATCAATCTTCCCCATTTTATTGACTCCTTGATGGACATGTGCTTAGGTAAAAATATGGCCGCTTGCAAGGCCGTCCGAAGAGAGGAATGGTTGTGGCGGGGCACACGTGATCCAATCCTTCAGCTCAGGTGGTTGGCGAGGTAGTTCGGGCCAACGTTTCTTTCGTAGTTAACTGCATTAAGCAGGAAATTTTAAAGCAGGAAATTTTAGACGAGGAGCTATTGTGAGAACTTGACGAAACGTGACGTTTCGTTACGGTGAGGGTAGTGATGAAATGGGGATCATAAGTGGTACCAAGGACATAATCCGACGACAATTTGTAGGCTTGTCATGAACCGTTTTGTATTTGAGGTTCAGCGAAATCCGGATATAACAGAGCTAACTGTTGACTAGGCCGCTCATTCGTTGCTCTAGCCCGGCCCCTGCTTGCCTAGTTGCCTACCCCTTGCCTTCGTCAGCCCAAGCTAGTTCACTGTAGCCTTTCGACAGAACCGAAGTCCCAGCAAACCGAGAGGCTTTTTGGGCCATTTTTGGGCCCTTCTGAGAATCCTTTGGTGTCGCCGTAGACCCAAGTTATGGTTGCCGTCACAACGCCGTCACTGTGAACCAGTTTATTTGCTAATCCGGTGAGTTTACATTATAATCCCTAATTAGTAGGATAATTACACTTAGAAGTGGATTAGTGGGCTAATTAGTGGTTTAGTTAGGTTAATTTGGCTTAGGATGATTTAGTTAGAGTAAGTATTTAGTTAGTTAGTTAGTTAGTTCAACTAGAATGGTTAGGTGGATTTAGTTAGGAATTAGTTAGATTATATAATTAGTGTAATTAGATTAAATTATTAGAATGGTTAGATTAATTAGTTAGTTCAATTAATTAGCTCGGTTAGCTTAGGTTAATTTAATTGTGTGCTTTAATTTAAATATTTGTAATTTATTTAATTGTTTATTATTTAGCATAAATTATACTAGGATAGCCGGTCGTCAAAATTTCGTGCTAATCATCGTGGTGTAATTGGTTTGTGCAATTGAGTGTTAAATTATGCAATTGGATGCTGATTGATATTTTTTTATTTACTATTTAAAAAATGAGTTTTTGGTATGTGGTTAGAAAAATACTGGGTGTCGGTTTTGACGCAAAAAAGTTTTTAAATACTATATAAAATCTTGAGATTTTTAAAAGAGAGGATATCGCGTTTTATGGTTTAATTTGATTGTGTGACCACGCACACTTATTTTACCATGTGTTTTTAATATGAATAAAATAAGCCAAGTACATTATTTGAGATTGAGACATTGGAGTGCAAAGCACGATATCCTTGGCCGAGATTGGATGTGCGTGTGATCGTTATGAGAACCCGTCACAAGCATTTACACCGGACGATGCTCCTTTGGGAATGCTCCCTGTCAACGAATGCCGGTCGCAGTGGAGGCTGGGCCGATGTTCCTTTAGGAATGCCGTCTCGAGGTAGACATTGTTGGGCTCAACGGAGCGAGACGACACCTGGTTATGCCGGATGACTGCCGACTATTGAGTTGGTCGTGGCCGTTGGGTCATAATTAATTAGGACACTTGAATGAGTGAATTAACCGCGCCTAATTATGAGACAAAATTATGTGGCACGGAATGAGACGTGTTATAACGATTTGGCCTTATAATCGGGACCCTTGTGGATATTTGATGATTGGCGTGCAGCGTTCTCGTTATTATATATGTTTGTTGTATTTATGTGTTATATGAGTTGTACTAACATGTATGGAGGTACTGAAACGAGGTAAGTCTTATATGATGTGTGTTTAGGCTACCTCCAGTTGGATAGTCTTCATAATCGAGGTTTTGGGTGTAGACTCAATGAGACATTGTCTCACCCCCGTTATGGTTTATAATTTTATAGGTCCTTAGATGAAGGTGCACCTAGTTCGTTTTAGGTGCCCGTGAGAGGCCGATACCGAGCGTACCACCTTCCCTGTCCCTAGGAATCCTAGGACCCACAAGCTCGTAGTGACCACAATATGGGTCGATGAGGACTAACCTTAGTTGGTACCCTATAAATTCAAAGTGCGGTTTCATCACGGGCTGATGGGGTTTAGGAGGGTCCCTTGGATGGTTTCGGACTTGCCGTCAAGGGTGAGGGTGAGGTGGTACTTGACCCTGTTTTGGATGCTGATGTTTTAGCTGATATCGCGGCGAACCGGTTGCCTAATGCTAATGAGCCTGAAGTGGAGGAGGTAGCTAACCCTCTAGACCTCGACATCCCTAACGGTGTCGTAGGAGGGTCTGAGGTAAGGTTAGCTTAGTAGCCTCTTTTAAGTTTAGTCTCCTATATATATATATATATATAAACCGTAGGTTTGACCTGGCTGTTTATAATGTTTTTTTATCAAGTATGTTTCATGTTAATTGACCATCCAGCTTTTCTATCCCATGTTTGTTTGTCGTCAGGAGATTGTTTAAATTCACTTCCGCGTGTGTATAAAATGAATGGGTCAGTGACATGTCCTAGGAATGTTGCAATTTAATCGACCACCGAGGGATGTGCGCACGCTCAAGGTTCGGGATGTGACATGTATAATAGAGTCAATGCATGATATCGGGAGAAAGCCCTAAGATCACATAGATCACTTAGTTAGGATACTTATAAATGGTATTGGCCATGTGAGAGCATAATTGGTCAATAATGGCCATAAGTCACAAAAAATGAATTGGGTAAGTGTTTAAGTGGGACCCATGCATGAATTACAAAAGCCCCGAGGCCCTAAAATTTGATTTTCACATTAAACTTTCTTTAAGTGATTGATCTTGACATGATGTCGTGTTTTTTATTGTTTTGATATGTATGCTTGTTTCTTTCCATTTTATGTACCTACTTAGAGATTTCTTAGACTAGGTTTAGATAATGACCTCGAAAATGGAGAAAGCATAAAGACGGTGGAGGTCGATATCCATCCCAACCATTATCATGTAATATTCATTTCCCCGACATATGTCTCGGGTTCCATTTATTGTATAAAGCTCAACGAGTTGCGAGTTTCTTCTCTTCCTCTTATCTTTTTCAATTGTGTTGATCTTTTATATTTTCTAGGATTGCATAGTAGATTTACTGCTTTCCTTGATTGTTTACTTATTGTCTTGTAATTTCAATTCCATTGATTGCTTTTTCTTCTCATTTTCTAGAAATAGAATAGTATGAAAATGACCAACCACGCATGATCATTTAGTTTAGGACTAATGATCCCAAAAGTGTAAGAAGAAATGCATGGACACATTAGGTAAACACAACGTACTGTTTAAGTACCGAAAGGGCACTAATAAAAATATTAGCGTAATCTAAGTCCCTGAACCTAGATATTTAGTTGTGTAAGAATCAAGGGAACACTCCCGACCCTCGCTTGAGTTTTCTAGCTGACCCTTGAAATGAGGCTAGTGGCGACTCCCATCTTATTTTTATATTGTCATAAATAACTAGACCATATAAATGAACCCGTCGCGCAAGGTACGAGTTTCGACGAAAGTCGCCATGGTTTAGCATACTTGATGTGGTAGTACCCCAAAGGATGAAGTGATGCCATCCTTATGGGCGAAGGGTACTATCGAGAGAGCTACCATCGTAAAGGTACCACTAAATCCGATATTCACATCATACCTCCTCTCTTGAGGTATGTTGCCCTTGTAGGGACGGGTAGCGACACCCCACTGTCACACTGGGTACATGTTTGGGAGAACTCATGATCTCGTCGAGGGAACTCATGCGAGGTTTGACTCAAAAGGCAAGATGATGACGTCTTTCGGAACACAAGCCGTGAGGACACTCTCATGATTAAGTACCCATAAATCCGATCTTTTCCCCTTTCCTCTCCTCATGGTGAGGGATTGAGGGCAGCAAGATTGGGTCACGACAAATGTGTATGAAACTTGGTGATTAATATCCTCCTTTTTTGAACAAAAACAGGTCACTGCATAGCTAGAACAGAGCACCTTTCTAGATTCCACATAATGCAACAAAGTACTAGGAGTTAAATCAAGCAAATTATTATTTGCATAGTCAAGCGATCTTCCCTATGGATGGCTGCTAAAATGTATTATAGATTTGTAAAGCAAATGAAGAAAGAGACCTACTTGCGGTAAACATTTTTCCAATTCCTTTACTATGATAGGCACATTTGGGCACATTTCTCTGAGACTTTGCTCAAGTTTATCCAGCACTTTAACCAATATGATTCCTTCCAAGTTGTTGATCCGCCCCAATCCGTCCATCGTCTGCAGCTTCTTGCCATCCTTAATTTCCAAGTCTTTGAGGACTGGCATTGCATTTGCCTGTATAGCCTAGTCAGCCAGGTTCTCCAACTTCCACAGTTCGCAGACACGGAGACTAGGGAAAGTTCCTTCCAAGACGTCCCATTTCAGGTCATCGTATGAGTACCCAAATAACCTGAGAGTGGTAAAAAATCCCAGCTTCCCCAAGAATTTCATCAAACCTCCTTTTAGTCCCAACATGGACAAGGTTAGCACTTTTAGGTGCCGGGGAATGTGCAAATCCGACAAACTTTACATGAACAAATCTCCGAGCAAGTACAAGTTTGAAAGAGACTCAAACACGCACTTGTCGCTCAGTTTAAGATCCGAAGGCTGACTGAAAAAAATCCTTCGATCACAATCTGAGGGATTTGAGCTTCTTCAGATTCAAAATCTACTTGGTTGCTTCCCTTACTTGTGGCATCCGGGAATTACAACCCGAAATATTGATTTTGAGGGAAACGATATTTGACTTTGAATGGCCATAGGGACAATTACATCATCAGCCACGATATTTTATCTCTTGGACTGAACCCCTTATGAAAATGTTAATTGATTATGAGAATGTTAATTGATTCCTATAAAAAAAAATTCAAATGCCCTAAAGTGGTGAAGGAATTATGGGCTTATAATCGATATTTTTCTATGGGCTATTTAAATTGGACATAGGACGATTTGATAAAGAAGACTTTGTTCTTGACTATGCACTTTATAGATTTGATGGATTAATGTCACAAAGTCTTTTGGCCATTTTATTATGCAATTAGGTATTTATTTAAATGAGGATTAAAATGTATTATTAAAAATAAACTTGGGCCATTTAAGTTTGGACTTTAGGCCCAAGTGAGATGGGGCTAAAGTGGGCCATAAGCCCGGCCCATGTCGACGCATGTAGGTGGAAGGAGGAGCCACATGGCTTCCTCCAAGTGTCTTCGGCAAAGGAGACACTTGTCTCCTTCTTAGGGACAAGTGTCCCCCATGCAAAATAAGAATGCATGCAAATATATATACAACCAAAAAGTAAGAGAGAGAGAGAGAGAGAGTGAGTTGCAAGAGAGAGGAACCGAGAGGGAGGAGAGGAAGGAGCTCGCCGTTCGTCCGCCCGCACGCTGTCCGTCCGTCGCCGGTGTGCCATCCGTGTGCTGTCGTCCGCTTGATCTTAGAGGCAAGTTAGGATCAATTTCTACTCTTGCATGTGTGATTTGTTGGTGGTAGATCTCGGATGTTTAGGGTAGACAAAACCGAAGCTAGAGTATAACTTGTTCTTGAAAAAGCTTGCTGATTTCGTGTATACCGCCCGACCCAGAAAATTGTGGAGGCTTGCATGCATGTTTAGAGTTGGATTTTGACTTTGACTCCTTCATGAAAATTGTAGAAAACATTTCAAAATATAATATACTAAAATTTGGGACAAAATGATTGAGATTTATGGGTTAAAACCCTCTTCCTACGAAGACACTAGATCTGGAACTGCTTTGCTGACCTTTTGGTAGTTTTGTTGGTTTCATGTTGCTTTTTACCGAGAATTTCCCTTCAACTTCTTCATGAAACTTGTAGAGAATATCCTAAAGACTAACACACTCAAATTTGAGGTAAAATGAGCTAGTGTAGCCTGGTGAATCGACTTTCTCTTGAAGATGGTAAATCTGGAAATACGGTACTGGACACCTGAGACTTCTTGGACCCATGTGGTGACTACTCTTTGGAACTTTCACTTAGATACCTGAATAAAAGTTGTAGGGGACCTCTTGAGGAAAAACATATCCAAACTTCAGAGGAAACGAAGAAGGATAAGTAGGTGAAAACTCGATATTTCGGAGATAGCTAAACTGGACGTTTCGGTGCTAGATATAGGAGATTCGGACGTCTGTAGAAAATTATCTAGAACGAATCTGGCCTAGATGTCTTCATGAAAAATCTACATTAGTATCTTAAATATAACCTGGTAAAATTTCATAATTTTCGGAGGTGATTCAAGTATTTTAATCGAATGATTTCAGAAACTGCGCAATCTGTTTCTATCCGAAATTGCATGCTGTATTTGTGTGGATTATATCTTCTTGTGTGAAACTCTTTAGGGCATGTGTTCTTCAAGAAATTGTTATCTTATTGTCTTGTCTATCTCAAGTCCTGATTTCATGATTTTTGAGAATCATATGCATATTTAATTTAAATGTTTTCTAAAATGGTACAAGCTAGAACTTAGTAAACTTCAAAAAGGCATGATAAATGGACTATTCTAAATTTTATTGACTCCATGAATTGTATTGTTATGAATGATTGTGTCTTGCTGCATGTATGATGATGATTGGAGATGCATGTATGAATCAAAAGGATGAAAATGATCTTGATTGCCATCACATCACATGCCATGTTAAAATTGAACTATAATTGAAGATGTGAATTGAGATAAGTGAGAAGGCCATTGGAGGTGTGAGCCGACGATGCCCCGGGAGTGACGGGATGCTTGGCTAGGGAGTGCCGGATGCCCGGTGGCCTAATGGCATAATTCCGGAGGGTCCTCGGGAGTTTCGAGATGCCCGGTGGTATACAGTACGTAATTCCAAAGGGGGGGAATCCTGGTGGTATGTCGGTACGTAATCCCGAAAGCACTAGAGGTTTATGCCTAGGAGGATGCCTCGTGATACTAGCTGGGATGTGAGATGTCCGGCCAGGGAGTGTAAATGCTGGAAGCCCCGGAGGTTTGTGCCCGGGGGGATGCCTCGTGATGCTAGTTGGGATACGAGATTCCCGGAGCGTGGAGGTGTCGGATGCCCGGCAGGTATTGTGCCGCGGAGGGTTCTCGTGACGCCAGGATTGGGCACAAGTGATGAATGTGGGATGCAAACATTGGTCCTAGAAAAGAGAAATGTGGCGGTCCAATATGAAAGGATGAAATTAAGAAATTGAAATTGAAATTGAAATATGCATGATGGTATATGCATGTGATATGATGATGATATGTGCATGGATGCATGGTAATGATGATGATACATGTGATATGATGATGATATGTGCATGGATGCATGGTAATGATGATGATACATGTGATATGATGATGATATGTGCATGGATGCATGGTAATGATGATGGTACATGTGATATGATGATGATGAGTGCATGGATGCATGGTAATGATGATGATACATGTGATATGATGATGATATGTGCATGGATGCATGGTAATGATGATGGTACATGTGATATGATGATGATGAGTGCATGGATGCATGGTAATGATGATGGTACATGTGATATGATGATGATGAGTACATGGATGCATGGTAATGATGATGGTACATGTAATATGATGATGATATGTGCATGGATGCATGGTAATGATGATGGTAAGTGTATGACATGATGGTGATGACTATATGATGATATATGTACATGAGGTATGATGATATGTGCTTGATATCAAGGTAAATTGTGCATGGATGCTTAAATGTCATGTGATGCTATGATTGTGATGATTGTGTGGCATGATGTATTGAGTGGTTTTTTGGTCTTTTACCTGCTGAGTGGCTATACTCATCCCTTCACGGACCAACATTTCAGATTAGTAGATGGATTGAGTGGTTGGATATGACCGCGAGGAGGAGGATAGCAAAAGAAGGAACTTTTGGACACCGACACTGATCGATGGACTTTAAGTATACGACTGTTGGAAGAGATGTCGGTCATCCTTTGAAGTATAACCAAGTATAGAAAACTATGGCATTTTGATGTACCGATGAACGATGTTCATATGATTTAAGTGAATAATAGTGTACGGATTTTACCTATAAATATTTACTAGGTGTGCATCGTTTTTTGAATATAGGGAAGGGAGTTGTTGGATGTGCTTCCGTATATAAATTGCGCAAGGGGCTGATCTAAAAGATGTAAACCCCCAGGTTGTATGGACCCGCTGTAATTGAAATGGTATCATAGCGACATGTTATTAGGAAAAAAGAATGGTAAGCAAACTGTGGCGACCCTAATCAAATCGGGGGCCGTCGAGGGGTGCCACATTACTACTGAAGGACGACACGTCAGAGCTAGTTTCCTTAGGCTTATCAACATGCCCAGCACATTCAACATGGGACTCTTAACTCCTATGCATAAACCCCTTATGGTTTGGATGTTGCGGATTAAGGATTCCTTCGAATGCAATTGAGAATGAGTGGACTCGTCGAAGGACACCTCGTTCATGTATAGGTGTTGCAAATTCACTACCTCTCAGATAGAAACCGGAACTTCACTTATGTTTTTTTTTTTTTTGGTAAAAGGAACTTCAGTTATGTTGGTGTACTTCAGATCCAAAGTTTCCAAGTGAGGCAATTGCATCTCAGTCCTAAGTACTTTAGCTCCAGCAATATTTTGCAAGGCTCCTCCGGTAGCAAAGGCTTGTAGACATCTTCAAGATCAAGTACCCTCAACGAAGGCAAGTCTTGCTTTGGCACTAACAGCTTAAGCAACAACTCTCTCTCTGCTTTGTGTCCCTAGCTTCATGGTGTTGAATGACACATAGGAACAAAGTTGTTTGATGCTGTAAGGCATGGAATTGTCTCTGATGGACACTCTCTGATGTGGCTCTGCAAGAGTGATCTCGATTTCTGCTTCTTGTGCATTTGTTTTTGAATGCTCTCGTTCTACTTCCACCAGAAGCTAGTTTATAACTTTTCAAATAAGTTATTGACGACTTCCTCTAGAAGCTAGGTAAGCAAGAGAACAGCTCTCGTGAGTGGGCTACATCCGATCAAGTGAATTGGTTATGCTGTGTGACATCCCTAGGTTCATCACTGAGCTGGTAGTAAAATTTGCACTAACACATTAATACTCTGAAGAGAATTGATTATCCCAATCAATCTCTAGGTCCTACAAGCCATGATTGACATCTAGAAATATGTCTTGGTTACCTAGATAGTGTGAATGTTTTAAGAACATAATGAACCTATCAGCTCTAGCTACAATGTAATTCAATCACTCTGTCTTCCTATGTCTCAATCGAACAAAGATCATGGAATATTTGTCAAGTCACCAATTCAATCATATGCACAAACCTAATTGACTTGCATCTTATACGGGACATAAACAATTCATTCTCGGTTACAACCCCAGCCAAGCATTTCAAAGCAATGTCACAATTAGATCACATAGGACATCGTTACTGTACCTTCCATGTAACAAGGAGACAAATTCCATGTTGTGCACACGTGTAACTTCGTATATGAACGAGTTATGACCATCAAGTATAGAGGCAAATCAATGAGCTACCAATATGCGTATCTGTGAACCATAGCTATCCAATACACAAGTTAACACTATGCCTCAGGTCTAAGGATTATTTACACAAGCTTATAGCATGAACAGTTAGTCATTGACCTCGCTAAACGCTTTCATATTGCCAATCATTCTCTGTGTGTCACATAGTGAACTTGTCTACTACAAGCCCTTGTGTCCTAACTCGAGCATCATAATACCCAATGACTCGTGACTCGTCATTACCTTAAGCATCAAATACTTAATGGTGAAGCTAACAACACACCGGTCTCAACAGGATCATAAATATCCACTAAATGATCCATTGACCGGGAATGGTTTAAAGATTTAGTCTAACAATGAATCCATCACACATATTCTTAACGTCTCAAGAATAAGTCTAGTCACAACTGATCTTATAGAATCATTCATATAGATATTTGGACAAATAAATGAATACGTATTTACCATTATTTTGACAACACAACTAAAATCCCTAATATGTAACTATTACATGGTTTCTTTATGGCATATAACTAACAATTTCTCGCTTGAACTAAAGCCAACTTGTTTGGTACCTTAAACCCATTTTGTCAATGTGCTTTTCAGAAAAAGACTGAGGTAAGGCCGTAGTAACAGGATATGCCATGTTTTCCGCTGAGGTAATTTTTTGCAAGACGATATCACCTCTCCCAACAATTTCTATAATGATTTGGCAATGTCCTTTATTGTGCTTGGGCTTTTGGTGAGACCTTGGTTCCTTAGCTTGAGGTATTGTCCCATTGTTGTCACAAAACAATGTAATTGGTTGCTCAATAGAAGGAACAACTCCAAGTTCATATATGAGCTTTTTCATCCAAGCAGCTTTCTTCGCTGCTTCAAAAGCAGCTACATACTCTACCTTAGTAGTGGAATTAGTAGTCATGCTTTGTTTATAACTCTTCCAACTAACTGCACCACCATTCAATGTAAAGACAAATCCAGATGTAGACTTATAATCATTAGGATTAAACTAAAAATCGGAATCAGTATAAGCTTCAACTTTAAACTCTCCTTCTCCATATATCAAGAATAGATCATTTGTCCTTCATAAGTACTTAAGGATATTCTTGACTACAATCTAGTGCTCTTCCCTTGGATCAAATTAATATATGCTAGTAATACTTACAGCATGCACAATATCAAGTCTTGTACATAGCATAACATACATTATGCTTCCAATAGTGAATGCATAAGGTATCTTGCCATCCGTTCTTCTTCAGGAGTGTTGGGACACATCTCCTTGGAAAGACAGATTCTATGCCTAAAAGACAATAATCCTCTTTTGGAACATTGCAAGTTAAAATGTGTTAACACTTTATTTATGTGCGTAGATTATGAGAGGCCAATCAATCGTCTCGATATATCTCTATAGATCTTGATACCTAAAATATAGGTTGCCTCACCTAAGTCTTTCATGGACAATTTTAGTGACAAGAATAGTTTTATGGATGATATCATCAGTACATCATTCACAATCAAAAGTATATCATCAAGATACAAAACTAGAAACGCAATTATGCTCCCATTGACCTTCTTGTATACACAAGGTTCATCTGGGTTTTTGATGAAGTCAAACAATTTGATTACATCATCAAAACAGATGTTCCAACTTTTGGAGGCTTGTTTAAGTCCATAAATGGATCTCTTAAGTTTACACACCTTTCGACTTTCACTATTGGATTCAAAACCCTATGGTTGTTCCATATAGATGTCCTCCTCAAGAAAACCATTTAGAAAAGCTATTTTGACATCCATTTGGAATATCTCATAATCAAGGTGTGCAGCTATAACTGACATAATCTGAATGGATTTAAACATAGCTATTGGTGAGAAAGTTTCATCATTATTGATTCATTCTTTTCGACAATATCCTTTCGCCACCAGCCTTGCTTTATAAGTTCCAACATGACCATCAACGTTCATCTTCCTCTTGAAGTTCCATTTATAGCCAATTGGTGCAATACCATTAGACAGGTCAACTAAAGTCCAAACATCATTGGAATACATTGAATCCATTTTGGATTTCATGGCTTCTAGCCATTTACTAGAATTGATGTCCTACATCGCCTCCTCATAGGTGTTAGGATTACCAGGTTGATCGTTATCATTCACCATGAGTAATGGTTCTATATGTTTAACCAAGTTTCCATAACGAGATGGTGGACGAGACGTTCTTGCACTCCTCCTAAGAGGTTGTGTATCAGAAGCTCCCAATGAATCAGAGATTGGTATCTGAACATGATTGTTTGGTACTTCATTATTCTCTTCTTGTAAGACTATTTTTTGTCTAGCACCACCTTCCCAAACGAACTCATTCTCTAGGAAAGAAGCATGCCTGCTGACCAAAGTTCTTTATTCAGAGTGAAAATGGAAATAGTATCCAAGAGTCTCCTTTAGATATCCAATGAAGCAACCTTGCTCAATCTAGCACCTAATTTTTCCATCTTCAGCTTTTTGATGAAAGATGGACAACCCTAAATCTTAATATGATCAAGACTTGGTTTCCTATTATGCCATATCTCATAAAGCGGAGTTGGAATAGATTTGGACAACACTCTGTTTAGTATATATGCAACTATCTTGAGGGCATATCCCCAAAGCGATATAGGCAAGTCGATGTAACTCATTATGGATCGCACCATATCTAATAAAGTGTGATTTCTTCATTCAAATACATCATTGTGCTATGAAGTTCCAGGAGGTGTCCATTGTGATAAAATGTCATTGTCTTAAAGATGGTCAAGGAATTTAGTACTAATGTATTCACCTCCTCGATCAGATTGAAGAGCCTTCATACATGTTCCTGTTTGTTTCTCAACTTCAACTCTGAATTCCTTGAACTTTTCAAAAGATTTAGATTTATACTCCATTAAGTACAAATAACCATACCGTGATTGATCATTAGTAAAGGTGATAAACTAGGAATAACAACCTCTAGTAGTTTCATTAATTGGTCCACATATATCTGTATGTATCAATCCTAATATGTCAGTGACTCATGCACTATGTCCCACAAAGGGTACTTTGGTCCTTTTTCCTAGAAGACATGCCTGGCAAGTTGATTATGACTCAAACATGGACAGATCAATGATTTTATCATTACTCAACTTGTTGATTCTATCTTCTCTAATATGATCTAATTGGAGATGCTATACATCCTTCGGATTTGGACTATCTCTAGGGTGTTTATTAGTTATGGCACTTATATCAATTCTATTTTGCTTATTGACATTGGTAATCACATTACCAAACATTGTAATAGTATAAGGATTATTGGTTAATAAACTAGAACCAACACATCTTTTATTATGAGAAATATAACATACATCATCAGCAAAAGAAAATTCATAATTCTCTTTGCTCAAACGAGGTATACAGATGATGTTCCTAATAGCACTATCATAATGCAAATAGTTTTCAAAAACCAATACATGTCTATAAGGCAAACATAAACAAAAAGTCCCTACAGCTAATGCAGTGACTCTTGCTCCATTGGCAAATGTCAAGACAATTTCATTTCGCCCCAGTATCCTGTTTATTTCCATATTCTACAATGACATACAAATATGTGAAGTTATAGTAGAATCTAGAACCCATAAGCTGGATTCAGCAGTAACCATAATATTAGTTTCAATAAGCATAGACACCATACCTTCATAAGGTTGGTCCTTAGGCTTAACCTTCAAGCTCATGAGGTACTTCTTATAGTTCCTCCTCTAGTGCCCCTAGACACCATAATAATGACATTTCCATTTTTCAACCTTAGGCTTTGATTGTATAGCATGTTTGACAGGCCTTTTTCCATTTGTTTTTATTCAAAACAATCTTACTTTTTGAAGAAGAAACCTTACCCATAGCCACTTTATTGGGCTTTGTGTTATGCATTTCCTTCTCATAAACTACTAGTATGCCATGTAACTAAGCAAGAGTTTTTTTTTTTCCATCTTATGCATGTTGAAGTTTTGGATAAAACCAGAGAACGAACCGGGTAAAGATTGGAGGATCAAATCCACAACTAACATGTTGTCCATAACAAGATTTAGCCTAGCCAACTCTTCAATGTGCCAGATCATTTTCTAAGCATGATCATTAATCGATGATCCTTCAGTCATCCTCATATGATATAATGGCTTAGATATCTCATATCTAGATGCTTGACCATTCTCATCAAAATATTCATTTAAGAGTAAGATGATTGACCTAGCATTTTCCATAGTTTCATACTTCTTCTACAATTCATTATTCATCAAAGCAAGCATATATCACCTAACTTTTAAGTCATTGTCACGCCACTTATCATAAGCAACACACTTCTCTTGGGTCCCACCTTGAAGAAAAGAGTCTGGCATCTTTTCATCAAGCACTTACCCGATTTTCTCCGAATTGAGAATAATTTTCAAATTCCTCACCCAGTTAGTGAAATTGGGTCTAATCAAACAATTCTTGTCAAGTACAGAAGCGAGTAGGTTTATGTTTACAATTTTTTAGAGTGTTAATATATATGTGCAGATAATATATTGTTTGCCATTATATTTCAAAATTGCTATTTCATTTGGGTCTTTAAATGAAATAAATCCTCCTACTAAATTTATATTCGAATACCATACTCCTTAAAATGGGAAATGGTAATCTTTTGTTGGGTAAAGATTATTACTAGGGATTGGAGTTCCACCAGTCCAAAGCACACCTCACCCAATAGTTATTGGTGTTCTATGAACTTAGTGAGTGAACCAACTTGTTCAATGCATCATATGCAAGCCCAATCATAACTTCAACCTCTAAATAATGAAAACCTCACCTAACAGTTATTGGCATCATGATCATAGTTAAGTCTAGCCTATCATCTCATGGAAGTATAGAAAGCACAAATGATTTCCTCACTTAACAGTTATTGGAAATCATTCAGCTTCAACCCCACAACATCACATACATAATGGAGTTGTTCAATATTATGAATGACAAGTAACCTCTATGTGTCCATATTTGGTCAATCAACCATTATAATGTTGGATCAAACCATAACAATGGAAGGCCACGAGTCCGAAACCTATTTCAACTTAATATTTTTAATAAGGAGGTTTGGGTTGTTATGATCTGTCTCGCTTTGCACATTAACCAGTTTAACATGCATAATTACATAAATAGAATAAATAAATAGATATCTATCCTACGTAGTGATCATGGAGTTACTGTCACGCCCTAATCCTCAGGCACACACCCATCCCTCACCTTGGTCAATTAAATAGCGACGTTCCATGATGCATTGCCAACTCTTTCTTTTTAATATGCATGCAAAAACATATAAACAATCCTTAGACAATAAAACAATGGGAAATGAAAGTAAGACTTCACATTTTCACACTTTCAAAGCAACCACACTTATATACATTGCAAATCATAGTGCAAATATATACGAGGCGAATTGTTAAGTCAGGTTTTAAACCATCGGTTCATAAAACAAGGTCAGCAGAAAGGGATCAACTTTCATCAAAAGAGAATTGTCTTATGACTAACTAGTCCAATAGGATCATCGGTTCTTCAGACTTCACCTTCTACACTTCGGGCCTCCGGTCTTTCACTAATGTCATCTAAAGACCTGAAAATGATTATACAATAACCAATGAGACAACGTCTTAGCGAGTTCTACCCCCTAAGACCCGATTGGGAAGCCAATACACTCTAGAGGCTGCCTAAGCACAACACGAGTCAAAGGATTTACTTTGGCCTCAATTCCTTCCTATAGGTCAATATAACTTACAATTTTTAATTCATCGAATCATTTCACCACATCAAATCATTCAATCAAATTGAATCATCGATCAATCGACTTAGTCGATTACCTGTCATGATAACCATTCCCCAACCATTTCACTCAATACTAGCTATAAGTCCGATCATACCTAGGACTGCTTATTATAAGCCGATAATAAGTAGTATAGCTCACTAGAAGTTGCCTCAAATACTAAGATAATATATATATATATATATATATATATATATATATATATATATAAATATGCTGCCGTAAGCTGCCTCAATTTCTGATATAGTATATTATATATGCTCACTAGAAGTTGCACAATTATACTCATATAGTATACTATAGCTCACCAAAAACTGACACAATTATATTCATATAGTATACTCTTTATGCTCACCAGAAGCTGCCGCAAATATATTCATATAGTATACTATAGCTCACCAGATGTTGCCACAATTATATTCATATAGTATACTATTTATGCTCACCAAAATCTGTCAGCCATACTTTCATAATATGCTAATAATTGATCATTAAATCAATTCACAATTTTTATCCTTCTTGATAAAAATACCTGTGCGTGCGTGGTACACAATTGGCCTTAACCAAAATATAAGATCTTCACTTTTGAAACTCAAACTATTTTTAGCAATCCAAAAATAGATTTTTGGACTCCTAAAAATAAATAAACAGACTGCACCAAGATAATCGGCATAAAATTTCGGTCATCGACTATCCCCGCCTAATTTTTAGAAAATAAATAAATAAATATGGAAATTATTAAATAAATGCAATAAATCTAATTTAGGCCCGTAATGTCTAATTGGAAACCGAAACAAGCTTGGAAAATTATCAAGACTCGTTCAATAAATACTATGACCTATTTCCTTGCTAACTACACTATCCATTTGCCTAACATGCATCAATAAGTCTCTAATTTAATTATTCTAATCTAATCTATCTATCTAATTTTACTTAATTAAATTTAATCAACCCCTGAGCATCATTAGCATACTAATAAGGGATTAGTGAGCAAAACTCACTTGATTTATGAGCGGGTCGAATCAAATCAACAGGAATGTCACAGGGGACGTTTCTTCTCAAAATGGGCCTAGGTTTCAAGGCCCGGAAGAACCATAAAACGGGCCTAACAGCCGCTATGAAACCCACAAAACTTATGTTCCATTCTTGCTTAAACAAGGAGGAACCAAACTCAGTTAGGTAAAGCAAGGTCGGTGGAAGGGTTGGCAAGGCAACCAGCGGCTGAACGGTGAAGAAACGGATTTATCGGAGCTTCGGCAAGTGGGTGGTCGACAATCGATGGCTATCGAGGTTAATGAGGGATGTGCTGGTGGTTGGAATGGGCAAAGGAATGGTCGAAATTGAGAGAAACTCGCAAAATATGCGCAATAGTGCAGGAGGCCATGGGACCGATGGACCGGCAACCAGAGGCTTGCGGCGGCCATACAGAACGGCTAATGGCTCTATTTGGGGCAAGGTTTGGCTCTTTCGAACGGCCTATATGTGCTGATCATGGTGATGGGTTGATCGTTGGCTAATTCGTTTGAGAAGAACACTTTCAACTCAGATCTTTGGCAAAAGGCTAGCTAGAGCATAAATTGGCAGAAGTGAAAATAGATGAGGAAAACGGTCCGGCAGCTTACTGGCTGTCACCCGCAATCCTCTTTAGTTGCGCAAATTGAGGTTCGAACAAGGTGAGAGGAGGGACATGGAGAGGGTTTTGATTGTTCAAGGGGGAGAGGATAAGAGGATAAGAGGGAAGTGATGAGGGAGAGATGAAAGATTTAGGGGACAAGGGCTCCATTTGCCTCAATTTTCCAAGCTCTTATCCCCTTGACCACCTTACACCACACACACCTCCATGGCTGTCAAAAGGCCACCAATGCACTTCCATGGACACTTGAAAATGGTCCAAAATGTCTAGGAGGAAAGGGACGCACGAATTTACAAGTAAAAAGCTTCAATTGGACACTCGTTCGTGCTTGTTTTGTCATGAATCGGCCTTAACAAATTCAATTCACCCTCCAATGATCAAATCAATATATTTACTCACCCATATATCCATCATGCTTCCCAAATTTGCGATCAAAACGATCCTTGATTTTTTTTTTTTGAATAAAAACGGCCTTATGCCGACTTTTACACAAAAAAGTCTTGAGTTTCAGAAAAATCTTCTGAGACTGAGTCGACTTTCCTAGAATTTATTATGACATGGCAGAATCTTCAATTTCTGACATCGGACTTGAATTCGCGGTTAATTTCCCTTCGGTGCATTTTTAGTGTGACCTAGGTTACCTGGTAGTTTTCAGCAATTTGTGATGCAAAAGACCCATGGTCGATGTGTGAAAGCTAGTACGAGCACCTAGAGGAGGTAAATAGGTGCGAAAACAAATTTTCCAGAGTGAAGTGAGTGATTTTATTTCTAAAACAACTCTGTTCAGCAACTTACGATCAAGGTAAAAGAGCTTAAGGAAGAAAATAAGAACATAAGATTTATAGTGGTTCGGCTTAATCCAAGCCTATGTCCATACTTCCGCACTGACAGCCCACCGGCTGGATTTCACTATGAATCAAAAGAGTTATTACAGTATAGCTCTTCCTTGATTCCACAGTGTAGAGACTCCGCTACACTTCCTCAAGGTGTCACAAGGATATAAACTCTCTTTTGAGTACAAGATTTCGCTCAACAATTGAATTGACTAAGAACAAGGAGCTTCAAACTTTGGAATTCTTCTATTGCGCAAACACTCGAATAACTGGAACATCTTCCTTATATACTCCTTCATGCCATCACACCCGTTGGTACTTACCAAAGGAGTTCTTCCAATCTACCCATTGAACAGAATCAATTAGGGAGATTTCAAGTCATTTAAGGAATATGACGATAGCCCACCAGTCCTGCTCGCCCATACAATCAGGATCTAGGTTTCCATAAATAGAACCCTCAAGTATACTTTGCCATTCAATGGATCCAAAATCCCTGAATCAATCTCAATTTGAATAATGGATTCCGATATGCTATATCCAGCCAAGGGATCTTCTTCAGTCAATAGAATCAAATCATTAACGAAATACTCAGTTCTGGATGAGCCTTCTTTGACGGTCTAGAAACTGTCAATGAGGATAGAGTTTGAATCTTGAGTCTGGTAGTCCGGAGGTCTTCAGACTTTGATGAAAGAGTTTGCAAGTCTTTAGACTAGACTAATGGAAACATTTTGTCAACTTCAAAACATTCAAGGAAGTTTTCTCCAACAATTTCCCCCTTTTTGATGGTGACAAAACTTTCCTGCAGATTTGGATAACTTTGACCTGCAAAACAATGCTCAAGCAAACATGGATATCTAACAAAATATAGTTGGCTTAGTAAAGATAACATTAAAATCTGCATCCACAGAAAAAGAGTTAGTTCTGTAAATGAGCAACTATCTTTGCCATTAAAATACCAATAGTGCTTAAAACAAACGATCAACCAATCTAAATCCAAATCCAGTCACAACCAAATAGCCAAACACAAAAGCAAAGTCAATCAAAAAATCAAGAGTTTAAATCTCAAATTTCAAATCTCAAATCTGCACCACATCTCTCCCCCTTTTTGTCAGCATTACAAAGGTAGAGACAAAAAGAGAATGGAATTAGGATTGCTTTGGAACACAAACAAGCTGTAAATCTCCCATTGACTGGACAATCCCTTCTAGCTTTTTAAAATCCTCCTTCAGTTGAGCCACATCTTCACCCTTAGCATTTGCTTGAACTTGAAGAGCAAGGGCATGAATTCGATCATGCAAAGAAACTGAAAAGGCTTGACCTGCATTCTGCAAGTTCTAAACTTCACATTCCATAGCATAAATCTGGCCTTGCATCTCCATAAGAACATCAAGCACTCTGCGAAAATCTGCTGAATTATCAGTCTAAGTACTGGCTTCTGCACGATCAATAGGTGTATTGGCAGATGACGGGAAGTCAGCACAATCACTCAGATTTGGCGATGAAACCCCATGGCCTTCCTCAGGGAATTGAGAGGCATATATGTCTTCTGGATCTGCAGGTGAGCGATTTACTCCTTCACTAGTAGCAGCAATTGAAGATGTACCTCTTTTCTCAGCAACTCCTCCTGTTTCATGGCCTTCAGGTGGTGAGAAGTAATGTTCATGCTCTGTTTCCTATTGTTCACATCTGCCTTCTTCTTCTTCTTTTGCAATTCTTTCTTCCTCTGCTTCTTTCTCCATTGATTCTCTCTCTCCAGTCCTCTGTTCGATCTCCTCTTTGTCATGTTCCTGTCTCACCTCTATCTCTGGAACAGAACGACTTAAGTTTTTCAAAGCAAGAGCAGAAATTGTGATATCATCCTCATCCTCTTCATCCTCCAAGATGAGTGCTCTTCTTTTCTTGGATGAAGCAACCATGGGCTCATTCCTTTTCCGTTTTGCAGCCGAAGAGACTGGATGAGTCTTGACAGGGGTTTTGTCCTTGAATTGCTCCAAAGCTTTGTTAAGTTCCTTCAGACGCATTTTCAAGACCATTTTTCGTCCCACCACCATTTGATCGCATGTTCGAACACAAAGAATCCTGGGAGGCTTAATGTCCAAATGTCTGAATAACTTAGTAACAAGTGCTGAGTAAGGAAGTTGGCCCTTGTCTTTCACCATCGTTCTGTACATGTGAAACATATTTTAATAGTGTGTGGAAGAGAGAACTTTTTGCCAGCGTTAATGGCATACATCAGTTTTGCCTCCGAGTTTGAAACACCGATCTTTGAAGTCGATTTGGGTCAGAGGCAGTTGATCACTATCTTGTGAAGCAAAATATTTGAGGCATTCATCCTCAAATATGCAATCTTTCCTTTTACCGTTCTATCCCCAACAAGTTGTACTGTCGCACGTCTAATAGACAAATTGATTGGTTGGAATTTCCCTCTTTCAACTCCAATCACATCAGCCAATGTATCCATGTCAACTACATAGTCCTGATCTCGAACACTGAAAGAGAATCTATTCGCATCCAAGAAACTTAGATTAGAATAGAAGTAAGTAGTGAGTTCAGCATGAGTCTCTGTAGTTTCAAAAGAAAACTGTTCTAGTTGAAGAAGATTGAACTTCTCTCGCAGCTTGACATTCTGAGAATCAAGAAAATCAAAGTCCACACTTCTAGGGTTAATCTCACCACGCTTTAGCAACTTAGAGTATAGTCGCTTGTGTTCCTCCGAGAGAAACAAATTTGTCCCGTTGCTTCGGATTTTTGCCGCAACACCTATTCTAGGTTTAAAATGAGTGTACATCCTATCATCATGATTCCCATCAGGTTGACTCAGCCCTCCAACACGTGGATCGCTTGGGATATTTGCAAATGCTTCTTCTACTGACCTCGTGGAAGCAATTCACAATCGTTCCATCATCCGTAAAAAGTATCTTTCATTTCGATACCCTTTGTCTTTAAAAAATTCATCAATATAGTTCAAGGGAGTACCACCCTTCTTCAAAGCACAATAAAGCTTATACATAAAAGCGGGCTTTAGAGTTCTTACAGGTTCTGTATCTTCGATGATTTCTTCCTCTTCTCGATGTTCAATATTCTGAGGTCTAGATGAAGGAAATTGGCGTTCTTGAGAATGTTGTGGGCTCTGCTGTTGTCTAGGAGATTCTTCTTCCTCGATGAAGTCAAAATGCGTAGGACCCTCACGCATTTGCTGTGGTCCCCTGTTCATGATCCTCGAAGACTTTCTTGAAGACGACATCCTTCACAGTCTTTGAGGGATCGAGCTTGTTTCGCAAGAAAGGTGAAAACTTTTCGAGGATTAAACAAGAGAAGAAAAGAGAAGTTGAAGATCTGTGCTCTCTTAGGGTTTTTGTGAGTAAAACGAAGATGAACCAATAGTATATAAGGCGATCGAAGCGAGGCATATGGAATGTCGTAAAAGGAAAAATAAAAATGCCTTTTCAAAAAATAACTATCTTTTTAAAAAATTAGATAACCGTCATTTCAAATATAACTTCTTTTTCGAAAAGGAAAGATTGCAATAATCACGTAAACTGGGGAAGATAACATCAATCAATTATAAATAGATGATCATACCTTTTGAGATTTTATCCAAGAGATAAATTTTTAAAATATAAATAACTTACAGTCGAGAATCTTGATTATCTGAGTCTGAGTGTCTTTAGACTTTCAGCCCTGAGTCTGAGCTTCCTCAGACTTTAAGATATTGAGTTTCGAGCGAATAACTTCAAATTGATTTTTCTCCAAAGGCTTTGTAAATATGTCCACCAGTTGATTCTTTGAGTCAATAAACTGAATCGAAACTTCTCCATTTTGAACATGATCTCTAATGAAATGATGTTAAATCTCTATATGTTTTGCTCTTGAGTGAAGAATTGGATTCTTGGTGAGATTGATTGCATTGGTGTTGTCACATTTGATCTCAGTGCATGAATCTTCAATTCCAAAGTCTCTTAGCTATTGTTTAATCTACAGAATGTGTGAACAACAAATTCCAAGAGCTACATACTCTGCTTCTACTGTAGAAAGAGCTACGGTACTTTGCTTCCTTGAAAACCAAGATACTGTTCTATTACTAAGTAGTTGACAGGTGCTTGAAGTGCTCTTTCTATCAACTTTGCATCCTGCTAGGTCTACGTCTGAGTATCCAAGAAGAGTGAAGTCTCCCTCTGTAGGATACCAGAGGCCTAAATTTGAAGTTGAGGCAATATATTTGGTAATACATTTTGCAGCACTTAAATGAGATTCTTTAGGGTCTGATTGAAATCTGGCACACATACAAACACTAAATAGAATGTCAGGTCTAGAAGCAGTAAGATAAAGAAGTGAACTAATGTGGCATTCCAAAAATTCAAGACGAGCTCTAAGGTGTGTTAAAGCCCATGATTAGGTAATGAAATTACCTATGGTTTATGCTTTAGCCATTAGTCTCCTTTTAGGACTAAGTGATATGCGCTTGTGTTCATAAGTTTTTTAAGTAGTATTATAGGATAAATTAATGAGGATGATTTATTCTTGGCCATGTGGAATTTAGTAATTTAAATTCTTAAAAGAATGAAAAGGAAAGGGTAAAATTGATTTTTAATTAGGTTGGGCCTTAGGCCCAATAACTTGAGCCTTTGGTGGGCCAAATGGCCGGCCCAATTAGGCCTAAGGAGGTGTGGCTGTCGACCATGAGGGGGAAGGAGTGGCCGGCCCACTTCTTCCAATCCAAGCCCAAGCCCAAAGCCCATTATGCATGTGTCATGACAAGTGGCAAGAGGAGGTCTTCATGCATTGGCCATTGGAAGTGGCAAGTGATGATTACTAATGATGAGGATTTGGGGAAATAAAAGCAAGAGGAGAGAGAGAGGGTGGCCAGTTGGTGTTATTCGGCCAAGTGAGAAAGAGAGAGAGAGTGAGGCCGAGAGGAGAGGAACCGAGAGGAGAAGGAGTTGCCCGTCACCGCCCGCACGCCGTTCATCCGTCGCCGGTGTGCCGTTCGTGCACTGCTGTCCGCTTGGTCTTTGAGGCAAGTTGGGACTGATTTCCACTCTTGCATGTGTGCTTTGCATGTATGATTTGTTAGTGGTGAGTTTCGGATGTTAGGGTAGGTGAAACCGAAGCAAAAATGTGCTTTGTTCTTAAATATGCTTGCTGCTTTCACATGAACCGCCTGAGCCAGAATCTTGTGAGAGCTTGCATGCATGTTTCGAGTTCGATTTTGACTTTGAAAGTTGTAGCCAACATCTTAAGCTACAACATACTAAAATTTGGTGCAAAATGATGGATATTTAAGGGGTCAAACCCTCATCCTACAAAGACACTAGATCTGGAACTGTTTTGCTGACCTTTTGGTAGATTTGTGGTTGCATGTTGATTTTTATCAAGAATCTCTCTTCGACTTCTTCATGAAACTTGTATAGAACATACTAAATACTAACATACTCAAATTTGAAGTAAAATGAACAAGTTTAGCCTAGTGAATCGACTTACTCTTGAAGACAATAAATCTGGAAACGTGGTACTGGACACCCGAGATTCATGGACCCATATGATGACTATAATCTGGAAATTTGACTTATATCCCTTAATGAAAGTTATATGGGATCTCTTGAAGTAAAAAATATCCAAATTTCAGAGGAAACAAAGAAGAATAAGTGGGTAAAAAATCGGTATTTCGAAGATACATACACTGGACGTTTCGGTGCGAGAACCAGAAGCTTGGTACGACTATAGAAAATGATCTAAAACGAATCTGGGTTAGAAGTCTTCATGAAAAATCTACTTTAGTGTCTTCAATATAACTTGGTAAAATTTTATAATTTTTGGAGGTCGTTTGTGTATTTTAATCGAATTATTTCGGAAACTGCACATTCTGTTTCTATCCAAATTTGCATGCTGAAATCGTGTGGATTATATCTTCTTGTGTGAAACTCTATTGGGCATGTGCTTTTCATGAAATTACTATCTTATTTTCTTATTTATCACATGTCTTGATTTCATGATTTTTGAGAAGCATATGGATATTTAATTTAAATATTTTCAAAAATGGTACATGCTGGAATTTTGTAAAAGGCATGAAATATGGACCATTTTAAATTGTATGAACTCCATGAATTGTATTGTTATGGATGATGGTGTTTTGCTGCATGTATGATAATGATTTGAGATGCATGTATGAATTCAATGATAAATATGATCTTGATTGCCATCACATCACATGCCATGTTATAATTGAACTATAATTGAAGATGAGAATTGAGATAAATGAGAAGGCCGTCGGAGGTGTGAGCCGACGATGCCCCGAGAGTGTCAGGATGCCTAGCTAGAAGGGTACAGCAGGTTGCCCGGTGGTCATGAATGGTCGAATACCGGAGGGCCTCGGGAGTACCGAGAGGTGTCCAGATGCCCGGAGAGTGGGGGAGCCAGAAGCTCGGCAGGTATTGTGCCGAGGGATACCTCGCGATGCCAGTTTGGGTGCGGGATGCCTGGCTTGAAGGGTGCGGCCGGTTGCCCGGTGACCTTAAATGGTTGAATGCCGGAGGGTCCTTGTGATGCCAGTTGGAGTACGAGATGCCCGGAGAGTGGGGGAGCCGGATGGTCTGATTGTATCTTGGGTACATGTGGGATGCAAACATTGGTCTTGGGAAAGAAAAATGTGGCGGTCCAAGATAAAAAAAAAAATTGAAATTAAATTATGCATGATATGATGCATGATGATATATGCATGACATGATGATGAGGATATATGCATGGATGCATGGCAATGACGATGGTATATGTGATATGATGATGATGTTACATGCATGGATGCATGGCAATGATGATGGTACATGGGATATGATGATGATGTTACATGCATGGATGCATGGAAATGATGTTGGGACATGTGACATGATGATGATGTTATATGCATGGATGCATGGTAAGGATGATGCCATATGTGACTTAATGATGGTAATCGTATGATATGATGATGATGTCTATGTGATGATGATGTACGTGAGGTATGATGACATGTGCATGATGCCATGGTATGTTGTGCATGGATGCCTGTATGACATACGATGCTATGATTGTGATGATTACATGGCATGATGCCTTGTGTGGTTTATTGGTCCTTTACCTGCTGAGTGGTTGTACTCACCCCTTCGGGGACCAACATTTTAGATTAGCAGGATGCCGCTCCTTGCTGTCACGTAGGGCGTCTTTTACGGTCTTCATTCTGATGTAGAGGTCGAGTGTGTGGAGATCGACTGTCCCACCATTCCTGGACTGACATTTATTCCAGTTCGCGCCTTAGTGATGTATGATGTGGGCCTGGATGAGGGCTTTGTTATCCAGGAGTTCATATCCGTCCATGTTCGATGAGATGGGGCAATGTGAGGGATGTTGCCGCCGCCACCGCCTAATGCACTGGGATGGGTGTGTTAGGGAAATCCCTTCTGATGTTTTGAAGATGACAAAATAAATCAAAGGCTACTAACATGGTTAATGGTTAAGTAATAGACAATGCAGATGATAGAACATGTAAATGATATTGTCAAAGTGTGAAGATGACCAGAAGACTGAACATAACATATGCCCAAAGTATATTCTTAAGATTTCCAGACTTCTGTGTCAAAGTCTGAAGATTGCCAGACTTTAGTGTCAAAGTCTGTTCTACATCAAAAGTCTGCTCACTCTGACAAATTCCAGATTGAACGTGAATGATGAACCAGAAGACAGACTCTATGCTGAAGCTAAACTGGGTACAAACCTTAAAACTAAATCTGTTCAGAAGCAGAATATGTTCAAACTCAGATTGCAAAGTCTATCGCACTCAAACTCAGATTGCAAAGTCTATCGCACTCAAACTCAGATTGTAAAGTCTATTGCTCTCAGACTTTACATCCAGATTCGACAGAACGTAACTCAAGCCCAATCATATAACGGCTAGTGATCTGGTTTGGATTCCACATCAAGATTGATTTGATTGACTCAACCTAATTGATTGACGATTAGATCTTGAAGACAAGAACTTTCTAAACGAAGAAGCTTTACTCATGGAAACCAAAATTCCGTTTGTATGGGCGATCGGAATCAATTTGGGATTCTACCTTTGTCATTCAACGGCTACCAAATCTTCTAGATACAGAGCTGTCCAATGGGTATATTGGAAGACGATTCTCTAGGATACTATCCAACGGCTAGTTTGGAAGTGGAGAAGTATTTAAGGAGATGAAGGACCGATAAGCAAGTAAGAGATGGAGCGTAGAATTTATAATTCCAAAGTCTGAGCGACCTTCAATCATACACTTGTCTTTGGAGAGCTAAAACGTTTGTGATCGTGAGAGAAATACCAAAAGAGTAACTTAGTGAGATAGTGTGATCTACTAAGTATTTGCACTCGAAGTTGTAATCTCTTGTTGATTGCATAGTGGAATTCAGCCAAGAATGCTGTTAGCGTGGGAGAGTGGACGTAGGCTTAGATTAAGCCGAACCACTATAAATCTTGTGTTATTATCCTCTTCCTTAACTCCTTTGTTTGAAGTTTATTTTATTCCGCATATATTTGCCAAGATTTATCTTAAACACCTATTCACCCCCCTTTAGGTGTTCATACTAGCACTCTCAATGGGTATCAGAGCCAAGTGCTCGGTTTATAAAAGTGTTTTTACTTTTGAGCTAAAGATCTTTTATGGCTAGTATCTTGGCACCAGGACTTATGGAAGGGCAAAGCAACACAAGGACACCATATTTTGATGAAAAGGAATACGACGTGTGGAAGAACAAAATAAAAGCATTCCTAAGATCCAAAGATCCCTTGCAAAGGGATGTTGTGGAAAGAGGAATCAACCCCATTGCTGCGTCTACATCAAATAAGAATGTCAAAGACAAAGAAACCAAACTCCCCGCTCCTATGTCTCGGATGGAGATGTCCAAAAGAGAAGCGCTTGATGCAAAAGCCATTTATTCTTTATATTGCGCCTTGTCTCCTGCTAAATATAATAGAATCTCTTCATGTGAAACAGCAAAAGAAGTTTGGGATAGACTTCATGTTACATATGAAGGGACCGATCGTGTAAAAGAGACAAAAGTAAACTTCCTGCTCGGCTAATATGAATCCTTCGAGATGAAGCAAGGAGAGTCAATTGGAGATATGTTCAGCCGTTTCACAGAAATTGTAAATGGTTTAACATATCAAGGTCAGCAAATTTCTACCTCGATGAAGGTCAACAAACTCTTGTGAGGTCTCTCAAAAGATTGGAACCATGTCAAGACCTCAATCCAGGAGACTCAAAGGATTATGCCACTCTTCGTTGATGAATTGATTGGCACTCTTCAATCCTATGAAGAGAAACAAATCAACGATGAAGATCCTGAAGGTAAGAAGCCCATTGCTTTAATATCTAATGTTGTTTTTGATGAAACAGACTCATAAAATGACATGGACGACGAAGAACTTGCTTTTATGATTGAGAAATTCAAAATGTTGAGTAGAAAATGAAGCAAATTCAGTGGAAGAAGAAAATACAAGCAGAATGGCCAGAAAAGAACAATAAAAGAAAATGATGAGTAAGGAAATCTATGCTTGATGGCACATTCAGAATCTGAATCTGACTTAGACACGTACTCGAGAATCCGATGAGGAAATCGAGGTAAGCAATTCAAAAATTTCTCTCAAAGTTTCAAAGTATCTAAATGAGCTTTGTTCAAATCTCAAATCTTCTCTTAAAAGGATTTTCGAACTTAAAAATGAGAATTCTCGACTTAGGCAACAAGATCTTTCTCAAAAAGAAAATTTTGAAATTTTGCAAAAAGATTTTCTACAAACAAAAGAAAATCGAGATTTGCTTATTAAAGAAAATGATTCTTTGAAGAAAGAATTTTCAAATATTTCGACAAGATTTTCAAATGGATCAAAAACATTAGAGCATATTCTTTCTAAACAAGTTCCTTACTATAATAAGTCAGGACTTGGTTTCAATAAGGAAAATAATTCTTTAATTGATTTTCCTAAAGTAAAAGAGAGACTTAGACAAAAACCTTCAAAGGCATTTTACAAAAATCATTTTCAAAAAGTGTTTGTAAAACCTGTTGGTTTAAATGCATTCAAGTGTTCAAATTGTGGAGACTCAGAACACTTTGAGAAAGATTGTCCTAAAGTCTGGAAACAGATCAAGAAAAATTGGGTAAAAACAACATATTCTACTAACTCTCATGGACCCAAGAAAAAATGGGTACCAAAGAAAAGATGAGTTCTTTTTTGCAGGAAATAAAGGAAAAGAAGAAGTTGGTAAGGAATGTTTTTGGGCACATAATTCTCATTATGCTTGAAATTCGATATATCATTGATTGATTCAGATTTTATAATGATCATATTTTGCTTTATTGAAGAAAGAATCGTATGATTTGTTTTTGTGATTTGTGAGTTGAGATTTGATTCAGTAAGTGTGATTATTTGAGATAATTCAGATTATTTTGTCTAATTTTGTACTCTCAAATTTAATCCTATTTTGCAAAGTGAAAGTCTGTTTTACGTGATGATGCAAGATATTCTTAGATATTCAAAGATTTTAATCTCTCTGTTTTTATCGCACTATAACTAAGTGAGAATTTATTTTTCAAAATATCATTGTGCATAATATTCTTTCTTTGAATACTTTGTTATGATGAATTAAGAAAGAATATTTGTTTATGGAGATTTTATATTTTGCTCTAACGTCATGGAAGGATCCAAATTGATGGATACCAAAAAGGAAATGAGTTGATTGCAGGAAATTCTTTAAGGGATGAATGATCGCAAATCTATGAAAATTATGATGCAATCAGAAATGCATCTCATGCGAAGATTGGTAATATTTTTTTAATCAATGGTATATTTGAAACATATACCTGGGTAAGAGAAATTTTTTTTCATCCCACCTTACAAATTTCTACGTGCATTTATCATGATTTTGGATGATTGTTTATTATATTGCGAATATCTTCTTATAAATATAAGGCATTGCAATATTTTTTACTTGATTTGGCACGTGACAGAAATATCTATTTTCCTTTTACAAAATGCATATCTAAAATTTATGCTCAAGGAAATCTCTTTCATTTCGAAAGATATTACTGCATATTTATGGATATTCTTGCTATATTCTTAGAAGATATATTATAACTAGCAAATTTGATCCGCAAATCAAAGAAACATATTACGTGATATTTTTGCAAGGATTATTATCTGAATTTGCAAGTTATAATAGAATCTTCCATATGAATTTGGAAAAGCTCGATTAGAAAATTAGATTCTATACTATCTTTTGGAAGTTCAAAATTTCTATTCCTTGTGCAAAATTTTTGCTTATTGAGGAAATCCCTTATGCATCATACAAAAGGTTGAGTAGTTCTAAATTTTAATAATTGATCATTTCATATATGCTATTCAATTATTTATTTTAAGAAAGGGCATTATATATTATGTGGATATTATTACAGCTTATTTGTGTAAAAAGTTGGTTAAGTTGATGCAGGTTAAATTCGAGACGAGCTTGATTGAAGAAAATAAATCTTTTCCTCGAATTTCAAAATGCAAATGATCGTTGTGGATATTACAAAGGAAATATGGGAAAAATATTCTATTCAACATGCACAAGCCACAATTATTTCTATTCGCAAATATTGTCATGATCACAGGGGGAGAAAGCAATTCCAAGAAAAAGGACAAGAATCGTGATCATCTCAAAAAATGCAACAAATTGAGGGGGAGCATTGATCAATTATGGAAAAATCTTTTTGGATTGATCGTGATCTTATTATAGATGGAAGGAAAGGTAAATGTGTCAGAATTTGTTCTAAAAAATCCGGTTAGTGCATCTTTTATTACCTTTTGTCATTAACAAATCTCTTATTGATATTATCATTTTATTATGACAAAAAGGATACGTGAATTTTATGATGCATCCGTGATTTTTATTGGATATTTGTTAATATGATCAAGTGAGCTATATTGTATATCTTTAATATTCGATTTACTTTATAAAAGCTGATTTTTGGAAATTGTGATTCATGCAAGATATTTGTTATCATTCTCCACGTGATACTTTTTCCATTATTATCGCTTTTTGATTATGAAAAAAATGGGGAGAAGATATAAATATGCATATATGCTGATTGGTTGATATTATTGCATAATTTTAAGCTGCGATTATTTTTCTATATATTGTTATGCTTAATCTATTTGCTATCTTTCGATATCCTTTGATTTAAATTAATATTTTTAAAAGCATGTTTACAAATCTGTATATTCGGAGATTATTTTGTCATCATCAAAAAGGGGGAGATTGTTAGAGAAATCCCTTATGATGTTTTGAAGATGACAAAATAAATCAAATGCTACTAACATGTTTAATGGTTAAGTAATAGACCATGCAAATGATATAACACGTAAAGGATATTGTCAAAGTGTGAAGACGACCAGAAGACTAAACATAACATATGCCCAAAGTATATTCTGAAGATCTCCAGACTTTTGTGTCAAAGTCTGAAGATTGCCAGACTTTAATGTCAAAGTCTGTTCTACATCGGAGGTCTGCTCACTCTGACAAATTTCAGATTGAACGTGAATGATGAACCAGAAGACAGACTCTATGCTGAAGCTGAACTAGGTACAGACCTTAAAGCTAAATCTATTCAGAAGCAGAATATGTTCAGACTCAGATTGCAAAGTCTATTGCACTCAGACTCAGATTGTAAAGTCTATTGCTCTCAGACTTTACATCCAGATTCGATAGAACGTAACTCAAGCCCAATCATATAACGGCTAGTGATCTGGTTTGGATTCGACATCAAGATTGATTTGATTGACTCAATCTAATTGATTGACGATTTGATTTTGAAGACAAGAACTTTATATACGAAGAAGCTTTACTTGTAGAAACCAAGATTCCGTTTGTATGGGCGATCGAAATCAATTTCGGATTCTACCTTTGTCACTCAACGGCTACCAAATCTTCTAGATACAAAACTATCCAATGGGTATATTGGAAGATGATTCTCTAGGATACTGTCCAACGGCTAGTTTGGAAGTGGAAAAGTATTTAAGGAGATGAAGGACCGATGAGCAAGTAAGAGATAGAGCGTAGAATTTATAATTCCAATGTCTGAGCGACCTTCGATCATACACATGTCTTTGGAGAGCTTAAACGTTTGTGCTTGTGAGAGAAATACCAAAAGAGTGACTTAGTGAGATAGTGTGATCTACTAAGTATTTGCACTCGAAGTTGTAATATCTTCTTGATTGCATAGTGGAATCCAGCTAAGAAGGCTGTTAGCGTGGGAGAGTGGACGTAGGCTTGGATTAAGCCGAACCATTATAAATCTTGTGTTCTTCTTGCATAGCTTCAATCCAGCTTTCATCAGTTAAAGCTTCTTCTATGCTTTTGGGTTCTATTTCAGAAATAAGAGCCACAGCATTAGGCTCTTCACGCCTTTTGGATCTTGTGCGAATTCCTTCATTAATATCTCCAATAATGAGATCTTTGAGATAACTAGACTTATGCTTTTAGTTGTTGGTTGATTTGCTAGACTGTTAATCATTTCCTTCATTTGAATCTTCGATGATCATTTGTTGCTGATCTTCTGAAGTCTGACTTGCTTCTGGAGATTTAGACTTTGTAGAGTCTAGACTAGGTTCAGATTCTTCAAGTTGAGTCTGAATCGATTGATTTTGCATGAAGTCTTGAAATTTGACATTCATTGATTCCTCCACAGATTGAGTATTTTTGTTGTATCTTTTTTGTTGTATACTCTGTAGGCTTTGCTTATGATTGAATATCCAAGGAAAATACCTTCATCTGATTTTTCTTCAAACTTACCAACTTGATCATTTGCATTTTTCAATATAAAGCATTTGCATCCAAACACATGAAAATACGAAACAATTGGCTTATTTCCTTTAAATAACTCATAGGGAGTTTTCTCCATAATAAGCCTTAAAAAGATTCTATTAATAATATAGCACGCTGTAGAAACTACTTTAGCCCAAAAACGAGAAGAGATGTTACTTTCAATTAAAAGAGTTCTAGCCATTTCCTGCAATGAACTATTCTTTCTATCCACAACTCCATTTTGCTCTGAAGTATATGGTGAATGGAACACATGCCGAAAGCCAGATTTATCATAGAATTTAGCGAAGTCTTGATTTTCAAATTCACCTCAATGATCTGTCCGTATACTTGAAATAGAAAATGTTTCAGACTTACTTGTCAGGAAATATATCCAAGTAAATCGTGAATAATCATCCACAATTACTATGCAGTATTTCTTACCTCCAATCCTTTGAGTTTCGGTTGGTCCAAAGAGATCCATATGCAAGAGTTGCAGTACACGATTAGTGGATACTTGATTTATTGGTTTGAATGAATTTTTTACCTGTTTTCCCAACACGCATGGTGTGCATAGATCAGACTTTTGGTATGTCAGACTTTTGATGTGCCCAAATTTTCTGTGCCATAAGTTTGCTTCCTCTTGAATTAAGATTAGACATTGGGTTTCATCTGGTTTATTGGTTCCTGAACATATTCCTTCATGGAAGTTGAATTTAAAACTAGTATCGCACAGTTGACTAATACTCAACAAGTTGTAGTTGAGTCCTTCCACTAAGGAAACATTACTGATCATGAGGCTTCCAATCTTTACAGTTCCATATCCCACAATTCTTCATTTTCTTTTTCCTCCAAAAGAAACTTTTCCACCATTAACTTGTACAAGTTTTATGAAACAATTTGAGTCTCCTGTCATATGCCTTGAGCATCCACTATCCAAGTACCATTTAACCTTTTTCTTGATAGTGACCTGCATTTAGAAAAGAAACTCAAGCTTTCTTTGGTACCCATATTTTCTTGGGTCCATTGGTGTTAGTGTAATATATGGTCTTTGCCCATACCTTCTTAACAGGTTTCCAAATCATAGGACATTCTTTCTCAAAATGATCTAAGCTATTGCACTTAGAACATTTAAGAGCAGTGCGGCTTACAGGTTTTACAAAAACTTTTTGGAAAATTTTTTTGTAAGAATCTTTTGTAGGTCTTTGCTTAATTCATTCCTTTACTTTAGGAAAATTAATTAGAGGAATTGTTTCAACAGTCATTCCCATACCTGATTTGTTGAAGTGAGGTCTTTGTGCTGAATTTTTTTTTTTTTCAAGTTTCTCAGATCTTATAGAAAACCTTTTAAAAATACATGAGATATCATTTTTCAAAAATGCATTTTTTTTTTGAAAGATTGTCTACATTTTCTTCCAAAGTAGTAATACTTTTGTCTAAACTTTCGACCTTCCCTTTCCAAACAATTTCCTATTGTTTTAGTGCAGAATTTTCCCTTTTAAGTTCGGAAATCCTTTTGAGAGAGGTTTTAAGACTAAGACACAATTCATCAATATATCTAGAGACTTTAGTAGGAATTTTTAAATTATTTACCTTGATTTCACTGTCTGAGTCTGTCTTAGAGTCTGAAGCTAAGTCTAATTGTGCCATGAGACAAATATTGGCATAATCATCATCACTTTCCTCACATTCGGTATCACTCTAAGTTTCTGCTTTAAGTGCCTTTTGATATTTCTCAGCTTTTCCTTTCTTTCTCTTCAACAGGGGACAGTTGGGTTTGATGTGTCCCTTTTTCTTGCATTCAAAGCAGACTACATCTTTATTGGATTCATCATCCTCAACTGATTCATTTTGTAGCTTTTGAGAACTTTGTTTCTTTGGATTGAATCTTCTCTCCTTTCTATTTAGTTTTCTGAACCTTCTTATCATGAGAGCAAGCTCTTCATCATCCATATTGTCTTTAGAATTTGTGGCATCAAAATCATCATTAGATTTTAATGCAATAGATTTATTACCTTTAGGATCTACATCTTCGTTGATTTGCTCCACTTCATAAGACTGAAGAGTGCTAACCAATTTTGTGTCTCCCTTATTGAGGTATTTATGTGATTCCATTCTTTGGATAGTCCACACAGTAACTTGTTAACCTTCATGGGTCCAGAAATTGGTTAACCTTGATATTCAAGACCATTCACGATTTCTGTAAAACGACAAAATATGTTAGTGATAGATTCTCCTGGTTTCATCTTGAATGCTTCATATTGACCAAGCAGAATGTTGATTCTTG
Source organism: Eucalyptus dawsonii (assembly GCA_016097615.1). Taxonomy (NCBI): domain Eukaryota; kingdom Viridiplantae; phylum Streptophyta; class Magnoliopsida; order Myrtales; family Myrtaceae; genus Eucalyptus; species Eucalyptus dawsonii. The sequence continues at coordinate 79,600,643 of CM027873.1, read as the reverse complement.
TTTCTTTCACTCAATCAGCTCCTTCATAGGTGATGTGTAATCTATCCCAGACTTCTTTAGCTGTTTCACAAGAAGATATTCTGTTATATTCAGTAGGAGATAATGCACAATATAAAGAATAAATTGATTTTGCATCAAGAGCTTGTCTCTTGTTTATCTCATCTTGAGTCATTTCACTAGACTCAACAGCTTCTTTTCCTCTTGCTGAGACTGTTGCAGCTTTAGAAATGATTCTTTTGTCTACCATGTCCTATTCTAGAGGATCCTTTGATCTTAGGAATGCCTTCATATTGTTTTTCCATATGTTGTATTCCTTTCCATCAAAATAAGGCGGTCTAGTATTGCTTTGCCCTTCAACTAGATCTGGAGCCAACATACTAGCCATGAATCTTTAACTCTGAAGTAAAACACTTCAACTTAAGTGAGTACACAGGCTTTGATACCAATTGTGAAAGCTAGTACGAGCACCTAGAGGGGGTGAATAGGTGCGAAAATAAATTTTCCATAGTGAAGTGAGTGATTTTACTTCTAAAACAACTCTGTTCAACAATAGATTATGAAAACAAAAATTAGACTCTAATAATCAAATAGAATTACGATCAAGGTAAAAGAGCTTAGGGAAGAGAATAAGAACATAAGGTTTATAGTGGTTCGGCTTAATCTAAGACTACGTCCACTCTTCCACACTAACAGCCGACCGGCTGAATTTCACTATGAATCAAAAGAGTTGTTACAGTATAGCTCTTTCTTGATTCCACAGTGTAGAGACTCTGCTACACTTCCTCAAGGTCTCACAAAGATATAAACTCTCTTTTGAGTACAAGATTTTGCTCAACAATTGAAATAACTAAGAAGAAGGAGTTTCAGACTTTGGAATTCTTCTATCGCGCACACACTTGAATAACTGGAACGTCTTCATTATATACTCATTCATGCCATCACACCCATTGGCACTTACCAAAGGAGTTCTTCTAATCTACCCGTTGGACATAATCAATTAGGGAGATTTCAAGTTATTTAAGGAATATGACGATAGCCCACCAATCTTGCTCTCCATACAATCAGGATCTAGGTTTCCATAAGTAGAACCTTCCAAGTATACTTTGCCAATCAACGGATCCAAAACCCCTAAATCAATCTCTATTTGAATAATGGATTCCGACATGCTATATCTAGCCAACATATCTTCTTCAGTCAATAGAATCAAATCCTTAACGAAATACTCAATTCTGGATGAGCCTTCTTCAACGGTTTAGAAACTGTCAATGAGGATAGACTTTGAGTCTTGAGTCTGGCAGTCCGGAGGTCTTTAGACTTTCACGAAAGAGTCTGTAAGTCTTCAGACTAGACTGATGGAAACATTTTGTCAACTTCAAAACACTCAAGGAATTTTTCTCCAACACGATGTTCTTTGAGCCACAATGAACTCACTTGACACATTGGCAACTCTCGATTGTCATAAAAATTTTGATATTTTAAATGAGGACACAAGGTACCAAAACGACAGAAGAATCAGTCTAACGCTGGTTGACGAGAATTTTCTAATTTAGTGGTGTCACCCACGATTAGCCACACATCTTAATCGAACAGACCTATCTCTAATCTCAAATCAATTCTATACTGTGCCGTAATGGCCTCTAAAGATGAGCATAATCAAGAAGCTGATTCTTGGTCAAATTCTCAAGTCTATTGCACTAAAATCCCTTAATAGCTTCCCTAAATAGTCTATTATCTCGAGAGTGATCAGCTCAGATGCCCAATTTATTCAATAGAAAACAGAAGTGGAAATCTAGAATGTCACAACTCTTCTATTTTTATAAAAATTTCGTTCTCAAAATTTAAACCATTACAAACTTTCTCAAACAGGTGGGGGTACAATTGTCTCATCGATTCTTCAGTCTCCCATGTTGCTCCTCCAGTACCATGGTGTTGCCAAACCACTTTGACCAATGGAATGGTCTTTGAACGCAGAACTTGCTCTTTTCTGTCCACAATCTGGATCGGGCTTTCAACGTATGACACATGATCATCCATATCCAATTCCTTGAAATTGAGTACGTGGGTTGGGTCAGGCTCGTACTTCCTTAACATCGACACGCGAAATATGTCATAAACTTGTGCTAATCTCGGCGGCAACGCAAGACGATACGCTAGGTTCTTGATTCTCTCAAGAATCTCAAATGGACCCACATACCTCGGACTCAGTTTTCATTTTTTTCTAAAGTACGAAGTTCCCTTCATTAGTGACATATTTAGTAAAACGTGATCACCAACTTGGAATTCCAAAGACCTTTAATGCTTATCTGCATAGCTTTTCTGTATGCTCTGAGCAGTTTTTAATCTGTTTCTGATCACTGCAACTGCAATCAATGACTACTAAATAGACTCTGGGCTGTGATCTTTCATTCTTTGACCTCATCTTAGCAAACTAAAGTTCTGTACACTCTGCCCTGTCCTATTTCAAAAGGAACCATCTAATTGTTTTGCTAAAACTGGGAATCCTCGGGTCTAGATCTGATATAATCGTCACTCACACTTCAAGAAAACGAACTATCTGTAACACAAACACTTGTGCATGCTTATTCAAATCAAGATCCTTCCATATGGTGATAAAGTGAGCCAATTTCATCAGTCTGTCGACCATTATTCAAATGGAATCATTACCCTTTTGACTTCTTAGTGAGTCCATCACAAAGTTCATCGTGATGTGCACTCATTTCCACTCTAGGGTCTCGAGAGGTTACAAGAGTCCTCTCGGCTTACAAAGATGTGCCTTTATTATAATTTGAGCATCCCACTCAATTCTGAGATTGGCTATAAGATTTAAAAAGTAGCTCATCTCAAATTTGAAAATCGAATCTCGAACTTTCTCAAGTAAGGTCCATTCTTTAACCAACATATGAGTCACTGAAGATTCCTGACTCACACATTTGCGAACTTATTCGCCATTCTGGGGTGATACCAGATATCACTGTCCTAGTCCTTTAAAAGTTCTGATTCACAATACTATCTCACATTCAATTCCTTCTAGAAGAATAAATACTAGAGACTTTATTGGTCAGTGAAGGTCCAGAATCTTTCTCCACACGACTAACACCTCCAAGTCTGCAGTACGAAAAAATTTATGATGCAAGTTCCAAGTCACGCGTCGAGTAATTCAACTCATGAGGTCTCAACTAGTGGGACGCATATGCAATACTCCTACCATGTTGCATCAGCACACAACCCAGTCCTCTAAACGGCGCATCACTATAGATCTCATACCCTCTAAGATCAGATGGAATCGTTTGCATAGGTGCGGTAGTTAGCTTTGCTTCAGCTCTTGGAAGATACACTCGCACTTGTTTATTCCCACGAACCTTTCTTCTTTCTTCAGGAGTTGAGTCAACAGTGACATTAACTCGGAAAATCCTTCCACGAACCTCCTATAATAATCTGTCCAACCCAAACAGCTTTTGTTCTTTGATATGTTGTTGGTCTTGGTCCACCAATAACCGTTTCACTTTTGGATGGTCCACAAAGATTCTTTCACCTAAAATCACGTGGCCTAGGAACACGACACAAGTCAACCCAACTCGCATTTGCTAAACTTAGCATCCAATTCATAGATTATTAGGGTTTGAAATATCATACTCAGATGACTCTCATGCTCATCAGCACTACTCGAATACATCAAAATATCATTGATGAACATGATCATGGACTGATCTAGGTATTTCTCAAATACTCGGTTAATCAAATCCATGATAGCAGCTGGAGTGTTTGTTAGACCAAATGGCATTATAGTATTCTCATAAAAGCCATATCTAGTACGAAACGTTGTTTTCAGTATAATCTCATTCATGGTTCTCAACTGATGATAGTTTGTGTCACACCCTAATCCTCAGGCGCACACACATCCCTTACCTTGGTCGATTTTAGAATGCGATATCCCAGTACTATCTATCACCAACCCTTTCTTTTTCAATAGTACATGCGGAAGCAGTTATAAATCCCTAAACAACAAAACAATGGGATAGAAAAAGCATGGCAATATTTTTCATACTGAAAATTCACAACCACACTTTTATACAAGCACCTCATAGTATATAATACACTACTATTCACAGAGGTCTGAGCTAACAATTATCCACATAAAAACCAGGTCTAACAAGATAGGATGGGATCTCAGTCCTCATCTAGGTCGTACTCGGAATCATCCTAATCCTCCTTTGATTCTTCTTCACTAAGTTTGTTTCCTTCAATCTCTTCACCTTTTTTTTTTTGGCTCATCATCCTCTTCTGGTTCATCCTCCTCAAGCTTCTCATCAGGATCCTGAAATGGTTATACAATAAACGTTGAAACCACGTCTCAGCGAGTTCTACCCTATAAGACTCGATTAGTAAACTAATACGCTAACTGGGCTGCCTATGCACGCATGGGTTAGAGGACTTGCCTTGGCCTTTGATTCTACCTACATATTAGCACAGTTCAATAGACACCCAAGCAATCACATCATAGATTGATATCTCGACCAATCGACTTAGTCGATTACATGTCAATATGACCATTCCTCGGTCGTCTCACTTATTTAGTCTCAAATCTCACTCACGGCTCCACGAGCATAGTCTACCACATTTCTTGGCAAGAAATTATGGTCCAAAGGACACAACCTATCTTTAGGTGGAAAATTATGGCCCAATGGGCACGACCTTTAATAGGTGACAGATTACGGCCTTATCAGGCGCGACCCCTATCAAGTGGCAATTTACGGCCCAACAAGCGTGACCCATATTAGGTGAAAATCTACGACCCAATGGACGTGATCAACTCCAAATTCGGTGGTAGAACTTGGCCTCATTGGCACATCCATACTTTGACGGCTTTCGAGTTTCAACTCACAAGCTCACATTCAAATTCTAATTGAATACTGACACTGATCAATTTTGGGATAAATGCCCACATACTCATCAACTCACTCAATTTTCACAAGATATTAACGTACTCGATAGATCTTAGCCAAGAGTATATTCAAATCACTCTCACAAACTTCTCCACTCAACAACCCATCAAAGCATTGTCGATGCTAAACGATCATACTCGGCCATCCACAGCTAAATTACTCAATCTCAATCAATTTAGGAAAAAATTCCTCAAATTGCACAATCAATTCAATTCAACACAACGTAGAGTTCAAATAAATAAATGGACTGCACCATGACAATCAGCACAAAATTTCGATCATTGGCTATCGCAGCCTAATTTCCGAAAAATAAATAAATAAATAATTTCGAAAATTAATAAATAAATACTAAAAATCCAAATTACGCCCATAATGCCTTATTAAAGCCCGAAACGGGTCGGTAAAAATCCCGAGATGCATTCGATAAATAATAGTACGTCTTTACTTGCTAATTGCACAATTCAATTATCTAACATGTATCACAATTATCTAATAATAATTAATCTACTCTAATCTAACCACCTAATTGCACTTAATTAAATATAATCAACCCTTAAGCATAATTAGCAAACTAAGAAAGCATTAATGAGCAAAACTCACTTGGTTAAAAGCGGAGACTGGGTCACCGCGACGATTGTTGAAATCTGAATTTTCGGTGACATTGACGAACACCTAAACCGGGCCTAAAGCGGGCTGACTTCGTGGACTTGGGCCTCAAAATTGCGGGCTTCTGATCTTGTTAGGCTTTGCTAGACTGGGCCGAAATCCAATGGGCTGAAGCAAAACTGAACTGGCTTGCCTGAGTTGATGGGCCAAAGACTTGGGCTGCTGGAATTTTTCTTGGGCTTCAAAGGTTCAATTTCACATGGGCTGTAGCTTAACTTCTTGGGCTAGCTTGAAGATGGGCCGAGCTTCACAGGTCCACTTCATGCAAGGCTTAGGGTTGTTGGGCTTTGGTGATGAAGGGTTGAAGATGCGGACGAGGGAAACAACAGCTACTTCACTTTGGTGGCTGCGAGCTGGAGAAGACCATGCGACTGCTGGAAATTTCGGTGCAAATGGACTACAAGAGGAAATGGCAGCAGCTGTCTTCGTGTGGTTTCGGTTTAGTGGAAAGCGCCTAGCAGCTCATGTGGATGCTGGCAACAGCAAAGAGGAATGAAGGGGTGGACGTCGAGCCAGGTGGCGTCGCTGGTGAGGAGGGGAGTCAAACAAGGGCTTCGGTGACCTTGAAGATTGACCGAAGGAGACAACCGGTAGTGGAGAGGGAAAACGTGAGCTGGCTCCAGTGGAGTCTTCGTTGCTGGAGAAGATGCGAAGTAGTGGAGCTGCACGCGGTCTTTGTTACTGGATGGTTGACCGAAGATGGTGGGGACTTGGACGTGGCAGAGGTCGAGCGGATGTAGGGAAATGGAAGAGTTTGCTAGTTTTGGTGGGCTTGGGGGAGACGGAATGATGGATGTTGTTGGGGTTGATTGAAGCAGCAAGATGGACAAAGGAGGGTGATGATGGAGCGGTAGGCAGGAGAGGAAATAAGCAAGTGCTAGCACCATGGAATTGATCTGAGAGAGAGAGAGAGAGAGAGAGAGAGAGAGCTGCCGACATCCATGCAATTGAAGGAAGACCAAAAATCAGAAGAGTCAAAGGTGGTGAAGAGAGGAAGACAGCGATGGGAGGAGGGGCCCATGGTCAGAAATTTCATCTCCTCCATTAACTCAATGTTCCCCATTACTTTCCACAAGTAATTTCCACAATAATATCCAAATTAGTGCCAAAATCATGCTGCCCTTGCCTATTCCGAATTTCAAAATTTTTTATCTTCAATTTCTTCGACAGTTTCCCAACTTCAACATCAAATTTTGATGTAGAAAAAGCCCACATAATTTCTACAAGCCCCCTTCGCCATATAACTCGGCTTGAAAGTCAAATTCGGTTCATACGAATTTCCGTTAATTTCCGTGACATCCGAAACGATTTTCCGTAAAAATCTCTAAATCTCTAAAAAATCTTTTGAGATTGAGTCGACGTTCCTAAATTTATTGTGACATAATAGAATATTTAATTTATGAAATCGGACTTAAATTCACGATTAATTTCCATTCGACACATTTTTAGCGTGATTTAGTGCAAATGACCCGTGGTCGATTTTCTTCAAGCCACAATGAACCCACTCGACACATTAGCAACTCTCAGTTGTTGTAAAAATCTCGAGAATCCAAATACGGGCATAGGGTGCCAAAATAATAGAAAAATCAAATAAGTGCCAGTCAATGAGAATTTTCCAATTTAGTGGTGTCACCTATGATTAGCCCCACATCTTAATTGAACCAACCTATTTCTGAATTCAAATCGATTTATATCTATGCCACAATGACTTCTAAAGATGAGCATGGTCGAGTAGCTGATTCCTGGTCGAATTCTCAAGTCTATTGCCTTAAAATTCCTTAATGGCTTCCCCAGATAGTCTAGTTATCTCGAGAGTGATCAACTCTGAAAATAGCCCTATAGGTGCGTCAATGAAATGCCCAATTTATCCAGAAGAAAACAGAATTAAAAATATGGGATGTCACAGTCTATCCTTAAGTCGATCCTTAAACACATCGACCTTTTTTATAAATAGTCACACAATTCGTCAGTTTTCAGTAATGAACACTTGCTCTAGATCTCCACTTGATTGAGTCGACTATAGTCAATGAACACTTGCAACGGACCATCTTCCTTTTTCTCACAAACAAAACTAATGCTTCCTAAAGCGATGCACTGGCATGTGTAAATTCCTTATCCAATAACTCTTGCATCTGCACTTTCAGTTCTTTCAACTGGGATAACACTCTCCAGTAAGCAGCCTTAGAGATTAGCTCTGTCCCGAGTGCTAACTCAATCACAAACTCAATTTCTCTCTTTCTGGTAGTAGTCCTAGCAATTCCTTTGGAAAGACATCTAGAAATTCTTGAACTACTACGATGTCCTCAATCGTTGGTTCCTCCATTGTCTTATCTATGACCGTCATCCAGTAACCTTGGCAACCTATGTCTATCAAATGGGTTGCCTACTAGCGATGAGATTAGAGCGATCGAGAGCCCTTCTCGACTTCCTGTAAACTTGAAACTTTTACATATTACCAGGTTAAACTGGGTTACTTTACAACAACAATTCATCACTACGAGAGGCTCCTTGAGCCAACTCATTTTGTACAAGATGTCAAAATTATATGCGAGCTACTAGTCAAGTACAACTCTAGTCAATGATTCTCATTCTATAGCTTTAACACAACAAACTGAAGTTCCACGAACTTAACCAAAACTCTGCTGCGCTATTCTGATAAAATATCCCAAAAATATTATTTCTTTGATTGGTGCATGGTCGTTTCCATTCCTATCCCTTTCGCCATCTTAGTGGCGTCCAATCTGTGGTAGCGGTGTCTATGCTCCCTTGGACTCACATTGACAATCCCTCCTTGATGGCCGTCCTGGCCATATCTATAGCACGCTCTCACTACACCAGGACATTAGACTGATCCATGCTTCTTTCTACAAATTCAGCACACGACTGGTGAGTCCTCTATCTCTTGTCGGATGACAGCAGGCACTCTTTCTTGCACCGAGGTCTACTCCAAATACCCCATAGTGCATTTTGCGGCGCATTCTCTCTAATTGTTCCATCAACCTTTCTGGGACAGTTTCTAACCAAGTGATCCTATCCGTCACACTTAGAACAAGCACCTGTCCTAAAGTGGTACAAGGTCGATCCATATCACCTTTCGCAACACAAGACATTCTGAGTCTGTGTTGATTTGTCTATCCCACCTTTCCTGTTGGGCGGAACATAATAACTTTTTCCTATCATGGGCTCCTTCCCAAACTAGTTTCCATCTCTACTGGATCTATACCTCAACTCGGATGCAACGGCTTGCTCCCAGATCGTATCTCCACACTAGACCTCAGCAGGTGTGGCAACAATAGCGGTTGCGGCACTGACGCGGTAGTGACAGGGACAACAGTGGCGGCTTGATCCTGCGTTTGCTAGCTCAACCAATTCCAAGGAAACTAGTGCCTAAACGATCCCGTCAAACCTAGGATCGCTCGGTGCTACTACACTAGTACTGGCCTATAGCGGTACTCTTACACTCGCGCTGGCCTAAGCCAATGCTCTGCCACAACTCCCTCGGGCACCGATCCTTGTCTGTGTTCCACCTCGAGTCACAAAGGTTACAATCATCTTACTAGGAGTCCTCAGCTCCTGATCACTCATACTACGGGATCTTTATAGAAACATGTTTTTTTAATTCTAATACCATATTAGAATTTAAGTGACCCACACAAACAAGCTACCAATCAGCTATCAATCACATGCACCAGCATGAAATAAAGGTCATTCCTACCACTATCCCATGGTCTATTGCACCTTATCACTCCAATCCCAAATCATTGCTTTGATACCACTTAAACAGGGATGTCATGCCTTGATCCTCAGGCACGCACTCATCCCTTACCTTGGTCAATTAAATAGCAATGTCCCAGGACGCATCGCCGACCCTTTCTTTTTAATATGCATGTGGAAGCATATTAACGATTCCTAAGCAATAAAACAATGGGATGGGAAAGTAGGACTCCAAATTTTCACACTTTTAAAGCAACCACAGTTGCATACATTGCAAATCATAGTGCAAATATATATAAGGCGAATTGTTAAGTCAGGTTTTAAACCACCGGTTCATAAAAGAAGGTCTGCAGAAAGGGATCAACTTTCATCAAAAGAAAATTATCCTATGACTAACTAGTCCATTAGGATCGTCAGTTCTTCAGACTTCACCTTCTACACTTCAAGCCTTCGGTCTTTCACCAATGCCATTTAAGTACCTGAAAATGGTTATACAATAACCAGTGAGATAACGTCTCAGTGAGTTCTACCTCTTAAGACCTGATTAGGAAGCTAATACACTCTAGAGGCTGCCTAAGCACAACACGAGTCACAGGAATTACCTTGGCCTCAGTTCCTTCCTACAAGTCAATATAACTTACAATTTATAATTCATCGAATCAATTCAGCACATCAAATCATTTAATCAGATCAAATCATTGATCAATTGACTCAGTCGATTACATGTCACGATGACCATTCCCTAACCATTTCACTCAATACTACCTATAAGTCCGATCATACCCAGGACTGCTTATTATAAGCCGATAATAGGTGAGATAGCTAGTATAAGCACCTAGAGGGGGTGAATAGGTGTATAATAACTTTTCGTGATATGCAAGCAATATTAAGCAGACAATAAAAGAGATGTTACAGGACAACTTTCCCTTGGTTCCACAGTGTAGATATTCTACTACACTACCTCAAGGTTTCTCATGAATATAGACTCTCTTTTGCGTACAAGATTTTGCTCAAATGAATTGACTAAGAACAAGGAGCTTTAGACTTTGGAATTCTTCTATCCTGCACTTTCTCGAACAACTAGAACGTCTTCCTTATATACTCCTTTATGCCATCATACCCGTTGGCACTTACCAAAGGAATTCCTCCAATCTATCCATTGGACAGAATCAATTAGGAAGATCATTCGAGCTATTAAAGGAACATGTCGATAGCCCATCAATCCTATTCGCCCATACAATCAGGATCTCGGTTTCCATAAGTAGAACATTCCAAGAATATTTCGCCAATCATCGGATTCTTAATCTCCGAATCAATCATGATCAAATAAAGGATTCCATTATGTCATATCCAGCCAAGAGATTTTTTCCAGTCGATAAGGTCACATCCTTAATGAAACATCCAGCTCTAGATAGACCTTCTTCAACGGATTAGAAACTGTCAATGAGGATAGACTTGGAGTCTTGAGTCTGGCAGTCCGGAGGTCTTTAGACTTTAAATGTCAGAGTCTGCAAATCTTCAGACTAGACTGATGGAAACGTTTTGTCAGCATCAAAACACTTCACGGAGATTTCTCCAACAATCTCCCCCTTTTTGATGATGACAAAACTTTCCTACAGATTTATATAACTTTGACCTGCAAAACATTACTCAAACAAATATGGATGTCTTATAAAGATAAATGGCTTAATGAATGATAACACTAGAATCTACAACCACAGAAAATAGGTTAGTCTTCCATGTGATAAAACCATCCACAAGATATCAATAGTAGTTAATATAAGCAGTCAAATCCAAATCCAAATTCAGTTCACATCCAGACACAAAAGTAAAGTCAAACATCAAAACAGTCTTCAAACATCAAAACAATCCAAAAATTCAAAAGTTGTAAGGTTCAAAGTTTTCAAATCTAGCATCTCTCCCCCTTTTTGTCATAAAAAAGAAGAAGGTTGAGATGTGAATAGAATGGAGTCAAGATTGCTTGGGAATGCGAAAAAGATGGAAATCTCCCATTGACTGGACGATGCCTTCCAGCTTTTTCAATTCCTCCTTCAGTTGTGCAACATCCTCACCTTTAGCATTAGCCTGAATCTGAAGAGAAAGGGCTTGGATCTGATCATTCAAAGAACCTGAAGAAGCATGACCTGCATTCTGCAAATTCTGAACTTCGCATCACAGAGCATATATCTGACCTCGCATTTCCAAGAGAACATCCAGAATTCTGCGAAAATCTGCTGAATTATCAGTCTGCGTACTAGCTTCGGCACGATCTGATGGAGTAAAGGTAGACGATGGCAAGTCAGCATAATCACGCAGATTTGGCGAAGAAACATCATGTCCTTCCTCAGGAAATTGAGAGGCATAAATGTCCTCTGGATCTACTGGGGAGCGACTGACTCCTTCATTGGTAGCAGGATATGAGGACATTCCTCTTCTCTCTTGGTCTCCCCTTGTTTCCATGCCTTCAGGTGGAGAAGAGTGTTCCTCATGTTCTCCTTCCTCATGATCTTTTTTCTCTTCTTCTTCTTTTTCAACTCTTTCTTTCTCAGCATCTCTTTCTTCAGCTTCTCTCTCATCTGTTCCTTTCTCCTCTGCTTCTTTCTCGTCTTTCTCTAGTCCTCTGTTCTGAGTCTTTCTCTGGAATAGAGCGACTCAGATTCTTCAATGTCATTGCAGAAATGGTGATGTTTTCCTCATCATCTTCATCCTCAACGATGAGAGCTCTTCTTTTCTTGGATGGAGCAACCATGGGCTCCTTCCATTTTCTTTTTGCTGCATAAGAGATTTGATGAGTTTTGACAGGAGTCTTCTCCTTGAATTTCTCCAACGCTTTGCTTAGTTCCTTCAGACGCATTTTAGTCACCATTTTCAGTCCTACCACTATATGATCACACGATCGAACACAGATAATTTGTGGAGGCTGAATATTCAGATGTCCGAATAACTTCGTCACAAGACCTGGATAAGGAAGTTGACCTCTATCCTTCACCACTGCTCTATACATGTGGAACATAATAGTGTGAGGAAGAGAAAACTTTTTCCCAGTGATGATGGCATACAACAGCTTTGCTTCTAAACTTGAAACATCAATCTTGTGAAGTAGAATGTTAAACGCACTCATCCTCAAGTAGGAAATCTTTTCCTCTATTCCTTTATCCTTAACAAGTTCCAATGTAGCATGAGCAATAGAAACATTGATGGGTTGATATCTCCCTCTCTCAACCCCAATCACATCCACCAGCATATCCATATCCACTATAAAGTCCTGATCTCGGACACTGAAAGAGATTCTATTCGCATCCAAGAAGCTAAGATTCGAATAGAAGTATGCAGTTAATTCAGCATGGGCTTCTGTGGTGTCAGAACAAAACTGCTTAAATTGAAGAAAACTGAAATTTTCCCTCAAATTGACATTTACAATATCAAGGAAATCAAAATCCACACTCCTAAGGTTTATCACCCAACGCTTCAACAATTTGGAGTATAGAACCTTCTGTTCCTTCGATCTAAACAACTCTGTTCTTTTTCCTCGAATTTTTGCCGCAACACCCATTCTCAGTTGAAATTGGCTATACAATTTGTCATCATCATTCTCATCTATCGGATTAAATCCCCTAACACGTGGATCACTTGGGATATTTGCAAGGGTTTCTTCTGCCAACCTTTTAGGAGCAATTCCCAAACACTCCATTTTTTCGCAAAAAGATGTACTCATTCCCATATCTCTTGTCCTTAAGAAACTCATCGATGTAATTCAATGGAGTACCAGTCCTCTTTAAAGCACGGTAAAGCTTATAAATAAAAAAAGGGCCTTTGAATTCTTACAAGATCTGCGTCTTCAATGATTTCTTCCTCTTGTTGATCACCAACACCCTGTGGACTAGTTGGTGGAGAATGACGCTGCTAAGAATGTTGTGGGCTCTGCTGCTAACTTGGAGACTCTTCTTCCTCGGTGAGATCGAAGTGCCTAGGCCCCTCACTCATTCGCCGTGGTCCCCTGCTTGCGATCCTCAAAGACTTTCTTGAAGACGACATCTTTCTCAGTCTTTGAAAGATTCCTTGCTTGACTTTCCCAAGAAAGATGACAACTTTTTCGAAGAATAAACAAGGGAGGAAGACAGGAATGGAAGATTGATGCTTTTTAGGGTTTTAGAGTTAAGTGAAGAGGAACCGACTGTATATAGCTCAGTTAAAAAAGGGGGTAACACTAAACGTCATAAAGGAAAGTGAAAAGATGCCTCTTTAAAAAATAACTGCCTTTTTCAAAAATAGATAACTGCCATTTTTAAAGAGAAATTAACTCTTTTTGAAAAGGAAAAATTGCACTTTTCACAGAAATTAAAGATAGCATAAATCAATTATAAATAGATATATGATCGTACCTTTTCGAGATTTAATATAAGAGAAAATAAAATAACTTACAAATCAAGATCCATGATTGTCTGAGTCTGAGAGTCTCTAGACTTCAACTTCTTCAAGCTTTAAGATGTTGAGTCTGGAACAGATGATTTCAAATTGATTTTTCTCCAAAGGCTTTGTGAATATATCCGCCAGTTGGTTCTTTGAGTCAACAAATTGAATCAAAACTTCTCCATTTTGAACATGATCTCTAATGAAGTGATGTCGAATCTCTATATGCTTTGCTCTTGAGTGAAGAATTGGATTTTTGGTGAGATTGATTGCATTAGTGTTGTCACATTTAATCTCTGTGCATGAATCTTCAATTCCAAAGTCTCTTAGCTGTTGTTTTATCCACAAAATTTGTGAACAGCAACTTCCAAGAGCTACATACTCTACTTCTGCTGTAGAGAGAGCTACTGTACTTTGCTTCCTTGAAAACCAAGACACTGTCTTGCTTCCAAGTAGTTGACAGGTACTCGAGGTGCTCTTTCTATCAACTTTGCATCTGGCTAGGTCTGCGTCTGAGTATCCAAGAAGAGTAAAGTCTCCATTTCTAGAGTACCAAAGACCAAAACTTGAAGTTGAAGCAATGTATTTAATAATATGCTTTGCAGCACTTAAATGAAATTCTTTAGGGTCTACTTGAAATCTAGCACAAATGCAAACACTAAACAAAATGTCAGGTCTAGAAGCAGTAAGATAAAGAAGTGAGCCAATGATACTCCTGTATAACTTCTGATCGACTTTCTTTCCTCATTCATCTTTGTCTATCTTCAAGGAACTTGACATTGGTATTTCAACCTTTTTGCAATTATCCAGTCCAAACTTCTTGACAAGATAATTAGCATATTTTTCTTGATGAATAAAAATTCCTTCCTTCAGTTGTTTTACTTGAAGCCCGAGAAAGAAGGTTAACTCACCCATCGTGCTCATTTCAAATTCATCATACATAGTCTTAGATAATTTCTTGCACAGACTTTAATTAGAGGATCCAAAAATAATATCATCAACATATATTTGAACAAGCAGAAAACTTTTGCTTTCTCTTTTAATAAACAGAGTAGTGTCTACTTTACCTTTAACAAAGCCATTTTGAATTAAAAACTTACTCAGCCTGTCGTACCAAGCTCGAGGTGCTTGCTTTAAACCATACAAGGCCTTTTTTAGTATAAATACTAAGTCTGGCTTCCTTGGGTCTTCAAACCCGGGGGGTTGTTCCATATAGACTTCCTCATGGATAAATCCATTCAGGAAAGCACTTTTGACGTCCATTTGGAATAACCTGAAATTCTTATAACAAGCAAAAGCAAGTAATAATCGAATTGCTTCTAACCTTGCTACTAGTGCGTAAGTCTCGTCATAGTCTATCCCTTCTTCTTGTGTATATCCCTTGGCCACGAGTCTTGCTTTGTTTTTACGACTTTTCCTTTCTCGTTCATCTTGTTCCTGAAAACCCATTTAGCTCCAATAATAGATTTACCTTTTGGTTTAGGAGTCAACTTCCAGACATCATTAACACTGAATTGTCTGAGTTCTTCTTGCATAGCTTCAATCCAGCTTTCATCGATAAAGCTTCTTGTAGGCTTTTGGGTTCTATTTTAGAAATAAGAGCCACAGCTTAGACTCTTCGCTCCTTTTTGATCTTGCGCGAATTTCTTCATTAATGTCGCCAATAATGAGATCTTTCGGATGACTGGACTTATGCTTCCAGTTACTGGTTGATTTGTCAGGTTGATGATCACTTCCTTTATTTGAATCTTCAATAACCACTTGTTGCTGGACTTTCAGAATCTGAGCCGCTTCATGAGATTTAGACTTTGTAGAGTCTGGAGCAGGTTCAGATTCTTCAAGATGAGTCTGAACATATTCATTTTGCATAGAATCCTGGAATTTGACATTCATTGATTCCTCCACATATTGACTCTTCTTGTTATAGACTCTGTAAGCTTTGCTTGAGGTTGAATATCCAAGGAAGATGCCTTCATCTGACTTTTCTTCAAACTTGCCAACTCGATCATTTGCATTTTTCAATATAAAGCATTTGCATCCAAACACATGAAAGTATGAAATAATAGGCTTCTTTTCTTTGAATAACTCTAGAATAGGCTTTAGAAAAACTCTATTGATAATATAACAAGCTGCAGAAACTGCTTCAGCCCAAAATCGTGAAGAGATGTTGCTTTCAATTAAAAGAGTTCTAGCCATTTCTTAAAGCGATCTATTCTTTCTTTGCACAACTCTATTTTGGTCTGGAGTATATGGAGAGGAGAACACATGCTAAAAACCAGATTCATCACAAAATTTTGTAAAATCTTGATTTTCAAATTCACCTCCATGATCTGTTCTTATACTTGAAATAACATACCATTTTTCATTTTGAACCTTTTTAGCAAATTTTTCAAAATAGGAGGTTTCAAACTTACTTGCCAGGAAATATACCCAAGTAAATTGTGAGTAGTAATCCACAATTACTAGGCAATATTTCTTACCTCCAATGCTCTATGTTCTGGTTGGTCCAAAGAGATCCATATGCAGAAGCTGTAGTACACGTTTAGTGGAAACTTGATTTATTAGTTTAAAGGAATTTCTTACCTGCTTTCCCAATACGCATGGTGTGCATAGATCAGACTTTTGGTATAATAAATTGGGTAGACCACGAACAAGCTTCTTTGCTGAAATTTTGGCTATTTGCTTCATATTGATGTGCCCAAGCTTTCTGTACCATAAGCTTGCTTCATCTTGAATTGAGATTAGACATTGTGATTCATCTGGTTTCACACCCAAGAGGTAGATATTTCCATGTCTTTGACCCGTGAATGACTAAGTAGAATCTATACTAGTTCATGAACATATTCCCTCTTGAAAGTTGATTTTGAAACCGGTATCACACAGCTGACTGATACTGAGCAGATTGTAGTTGAGTCCTTCAACTAAAGAAACATCGCTTATTGTGAGGTTTCCAATCTTTACAGTTCCAAATCCCACAATTCTTCCTTTGCTATTTCCTCCAAATGAGACTTTTCCACCATTCACTTGAACAAGCTTTATGAAGCAATTTGAATCTCCTATCATATGTCTTGAGCATCCACTATCCAGATACCATTTTACCTTTTTCTTGATACTGACCTATATTTAAAAAAGAAACTCAAACTTTCTTTGGTACCCATATTTTCTTGGGTCCATTGGTGTTAGTATGATATACGGTTTTTGCCCATACTTTCTTAACAGGTTTCCAAACCATAGGACATTCTTTTTCAAAATGATCTGCACTATTGCACTTTGAACATCTGAGAGCATTGCGACCTACTGGTTTTACAAAGATTCTTTTTAAATGATTTTTGTAAGCATCCCTTGTGGGTCTTGGGTCCATTGGTGTTAGTATGATATACGGTTTTTGCCCATACTTTCTTAACAGGTTTCCAAACCATAGGACATTCTTTTTCAAAATGATCTGCACTATTGCACTTTGAACATCTGAGAGCATTGCGACCTACTGGTTTTACAAAGATTCTTTTTAAATGATTTTTGTAAGCATCCCTTGTGGGTCTTTGCTTAATTCTTTCTTTTACTTTTGGAAAATCAATTAAAGGAATGGTTTCAGCAATCATTCCCAAACCAAATTTATTGAAATAAGGTCTTTGAACATAAAGAATTTTTTCCAGTTTTTCAGATCCTATAGAAAATTTTTTTAGAAACATTTGAGATATCATTTTTTAATAATGCATTTTCTTTTGAAAGATTATCTTCTCTTTCTCTAAGAGAATAAACATTCATGTTTAAACATTTCACCTTTTCTTTCAAAACATTTTCTTGTTGTTTTAGAGCAGAATTTTCTCTTTTGAGTTCGGAAATCTTTTTAAGAGAAGTCTTAAGACTAAAACACAACTCATCAATGTATTTAGAAACTTTAATAGGGATTTTGAAGTTACTTACCTCAAATTTACTATCTGAACTGAAGTGCGCTTTCGGAGTGTGAATCTGAATCCGATTGTGCCATTAGACATATATTGGCATAATCATCATCACTTTCTTCACACTCTGTATCACTCCAGGTTTCTGCTTTAAGAGCCTTTCGATACTTTTAAGCTTTTCCTTTCTTCTTCCTCAGAAAAGGACAGTTGGGTCTGATGTGTCCCTTTTTCTTACATTCAAAGCAGACTACATCTTTGTTTGTTTCATCATCCTCAACAGGCTTAGTCTGTTGCTTTTGAAAACTTTATTTCTTTGGATTGAATC
The DNA here is from genome assembly GCA_016097615.1 of Eucalyptus dawsonii. Taxonomy (NCBI): domain Eukaryota; kingdom Viridiplantae; phylum Streptophyta; class Magnoliopsida; order Myrtales; family Myrtaceae; genus Eucalyptus; species Eucalyptus dawsonii. Next base: position 79,582,683 of record CM027873.1, on the reverse strand, counting down.
TTCTTCCTTTTTTGTTCAGCTTTCTAAATCTTCTTATCACGAGAGCAAGCTCCTCATCATCCATATCGTCTTCAGAATCTGTAACATCAGAATCATTACTGGATTTTAATGCAATGAATTTCTTACCTTCAGGATCTTCGTCTTCATTGATTCGTTCCACTTCATAAGACTGAAGAGTCCTAACCAACTCATCAACAGATAGTGGCATGATTCTTTGGGTCTCTCTGATTAAGGTTTTTATGTGATTCCAATCCTTGGAGAAGCTTGTTTGCCTTCATGGGATTAGAAATTGGTTGACCTTGATTTTCAAGACCATTAACGATTTCTATAAAACGACTAAACATGTCAGTTATTGACTCTTTTGATTTCATTTTGAAGGCTTCGTATTGACCGAGGAGAATGTTGATTTCTATAAAACGACTAATATGTAATCTATCTCAGACTTCTTTAACTGTAACACAAGAAGATATTATGTTATATTCAGTAGGTGATAAAGCACAATATAAAGAATAAATTGCTTTTGCATCAAGAGCTCGTCTCTTGATTATCTCTTCTTGAGTCATTTCATTAGACTCAACAGTATCTTTTCCTCTTTCTGAGATAGGTGCAGCTTTAGGAATGATTCCTTTTTCTACAACGTCCCATTCTAGAGGATCCTTTGATCTTAGGAACGCCTTCATCTTGTTTTTCCATATGTTGTAATCCTTTCCATCAAAGTAAGGCGGTCTGGTATTGCTTTGACCTTCTACCAGCCCTGGAGCCAACATACTAGCCATGGATCTTTAACTCTGAAGTAAAATGCTTCAAACAAGGTGAGTACACGAGCTCTGATACCAATTGAGATAGCTAGTATAAGCACCTAAAGGGGGGTGAATAGGTGTATAATAACTTTTCGTGATATGCAAGCAATATTAAGCAGACAATAGAAAGGAAGTTCTCTTTTGATTAACAAAATGAATTACGATCAAAGTAAAGTAAAGAGTAGGGAAGAGAAAATTGAACACATGGTTTATAGTGGTTCGGCTTATTCCAAGCCTACGTCCACTCTTCTGCACTGACAGCCCACTGGCTGGATTTCTTACAGCACAGCTTTCCCTTGATTCCACAGTGTAGATATTTCCCTTGATTCTACAGTGTAGATATTCTACTACACTACCTCAAGGTTTCTCACGAATATAGACTCTCTTTTGCATACAAGATTTTGCTCAAATGAATTGACTAAGAACAAGGAGTTTCAGACTTTGGAATTCTTCTATCGTGCACTTTCTCGAACAACTAGAACGTCTTCCTTATATGCTCCTTTATGCCATCATACCTATTGGCACTTACCAAAGGAATTCCTCCAATCTACCCGTTGGACGGAATCAATTAGGAGGATCATTCAAGCTATTAAAGGAACATGTCGATAGCCCATCAATGATGTTCGCCCATATAATCAGGATCTTGGTTTCCATAAGTAGAACCTTCCAAGAATATTTCGCCAATCATCAGATCCTTAATCTCCGAATCAATCATGATCAAATAAAGGATTCCATTATGTCATATCCAGCCAAGAGATCTTTTCCAATCGATAAGGTTACATCCTTAATGAAACATCAAGTTCTAGATAGACCTTCTTCAACGGATTAGAAACTATCAATGATGATAGATTTTGAGTCTTGAGTCTGGCAGTCCGGAGGTCTTCAAACTTTAAATGTCAGTCTGCAAATCTTTAGACTAGACTGATGGAAACGTTTTGTTAGCTTCAAAACACTTCACGGAGATTTCTCCAACAATAGGTAGTATAGCTCACCAGAAGTTGCCTCAAATACTGAGATAATATACTATATATATATGCCCACCATAAATTGCCTTAATTTCTAATATAGTATATTATATATGCTCACTAGAAGCTACTGTAATTATACTCATATATTATACTATTTATGCTCACCAGAAGCTGCCGCAATTATATTCATATAGTATACTATTTATGCTCACCAGAAGTTGCCAGCCATACTTTCATAACATGCTGATAATTAATCATTCGATCAATTCACCATTTTTATCCTTCCTAATAAAAATACCCATGCGTGGGTACACGGTCGGCCTTAGCCAAAATATAAGATCTTCACTTTTGAACCTCCCATTATTTTCAGCAGTCCAAAAATAGATTTTTGGTGTTGTAGACCGACGCCAAGTAATTTTCCACTTAATTATCAAAATTGATTAATTTATGAATAAAATCCTAAAATCTAAATTAAATCAATTCAACATGATTTAGCACTCAAATAAATAAATAGATTGCACCATGATAATCGACATAAAATTTCAATTGTCGACTATCCCACCATAATTTCCAAAAATAATTAAATAATTAAATAATTATGAAAATTATTAAATAAATGCAATAAATCCAATTTAGGCCTGTAATGCCTAATTGGAAGCCAAGACAAGCCCGGAAAATTATCGAGACTCGTTCAATAAATACTAGGACCTATTTCCTTGCTAACTACACTATTCATTTGCCTAACATGTATCAATAAGTCTCTAATTTAATTATTCTAATCTAATCTATCCACCTAATTGCACTTAATTAAATATAATAAACCTCTAAGCATCATTAGCATACTAATAAAGGATTAGTGATAAAAACTCACTTGATTAACGAGTGGGTCGGATCAAACCGACAGGAACGTCATGAGAGACTTTTCTTCTCAAAGCGGGCCTAGGTTTCGAGGCTCAGAAGCACCTCAAAACGAGCCTAATAGTTGCTATGAAACCCACAAAACTTATGTTTCATTCTTGCTGAAATAGAGAGGAAACAAGCTCGGTTAGGCAAAGTAAGACTAGTGGAAGGCTTGGTAAGGCAACCAGCGGCTGAACGACGAAGAAATGAGTTGATTGGAGCTCCGGCGAGTGGGTGGTCGGTAACCGATGACTCCCGGGGTCAAGGGGGAATGTGCTGGTGGTTGGAACGGGCAAATGAAGGGTTGAAATTGAGAGAAACTCGCGAAAAACGTAAAACAGTGCAAACGACGAGTGGACTGACGGACTAGCGACCATACGGGATGGTAGGCAGCTCTGTTAGGGGCAAGGTCGGGCTCTTTGGAACAGTTTGGATGTGCTGGTCACGGTGATGGGTGGATCGTTGGCTAATTCGTCAAGGAAGACCACTTTCAACTCAAATCTTTGGCAAAAGATTAGCTAGAGTGGAAACCTGCAAAAGTGAAAATAGAGGAGGAAAACAGTTCGGAGGCTTGCTGGCTGTTTTCGGCGATCCTCCTTGGCTACTGGTGGGTTCGAACAAGGTGAGAGGAGGGAGATGGAGAGGGTTTTGACTGGCCAAGGGAGAGAAAATAAGAGGATAAGAGGGAAGAGATGAGGGAGAGATGAAAGATTTAGGGGACAAGGGCTCCACTTGCCTCAATTTTCCAAGCTCTTGTGCCTGTGACCACCCTACACCATACACACCTCCTTGGCTATCAAAAGACCACCAATGCACATCCATGGACACTTGAAATGGTGCAAAATGGCTAGGGGGAAGGGGGCACACGAATTTACAAGTGAACGGCTTCAATTGGACACTTGTTTGTGCTTGTTTCGACATGAATCGGCCTCAACAAATTCAATTGACCCTTCATCAATCAATCAATATATTTCCTCACCAATATATTCATCATGCTTCCCAAATTTGCAATCAAAATGATCCTCGGTCTTTTTCTGAATAAAAACGGCCATATATCGACTGTTTCCCAAAAAGTCTCAGGTTTCAGAAAAATCTTTTGAGACTGAGTCAACTTTTTAGAATTTATTGTGACATGATAGAATCTTCAATTTCTAAAATCGGACCTAAATTCGCGGTTAATTTCCCTTCGGCATGTTTTTAGCATGATCTAGGCTATTGGGTAGTTTTCATAAATGTTTGGCGTAAAAGACCCATAGTCAATTTTCGTTGAGCCACAATGAACCCACTCAATACATTGGCGACTCTCGATTGTCATAAAAATCTTGATGATTCAAATACTGACATAGGGTACCAAAATGACAGAAGAATCACTCTAGGGGCAGTCGATGAGAATTTTCTAATTTAGTGGTGTCATCCATGATTAGCCACACTTCTCAGTCGAACAAACCTATCTCTGATTTCAAATCGATTCTATACTGTGCAGTAATTTCCTCTAAAGATGAGCACGGTCGAGAAGGGCCCTGCATGTTTTCATTTCTGAAAAGTGTTCCTGGAACACTTTTTTTTTTCTGTTCCCGGGAACAAAAAAAGAACAGAAACGCGTTTGGTTGCGTTTCTGTTCTTTTTTTGTTATTTTGTTCCCGGAACACAAAAAGAATAGAAACGAGAAACCAAAAAAAGTTGTTTCTTGTTCCAGAAATGATTTTAAAGAAACGCTTCTCTTTTCTACTTCTCTCTCTTCTCTTTTCTTCTTCTTTTCTTCTTCTTTTTTTCTTCTTTTTTCTTTCGCCGGTCGCCGGCCTCAGCCATGGCCGGCGACCGGCTGTCGAGGGCCGGCGATGTCGTTGAGGGTAGGCGACCTCGCCGGAGCGTCGTCGGCCCCCAGCGAGGCTGAGCCTCGCCCACGTCGGCGACACTGAGCCTCGCCTTGGCTGGGCGAGCTTGGCCTCGCCCAGATCCGGCGAGGGGGTAGGCGACGCTCGGCCTCGCCGGATCTAGGCGAGGCCAAGCTCATCCAGCCATGACGAGGCTCGACCTCGCCGAATCTGTGCGCAGGCGAGGCCGAGCCTCGCCTTGGCTAGGCGAGCTCGGGCTCGCCCATATCCGGCGAAACCAAGCCTCGCCCAACCACGGTGAGGCTCAGCCGTGGCTGGGCAAGGCTGCCAGCCCCGCCGGCCGATCGCTCGAGGGCGGCAACCCGCCGAAGGAAGAAAAAATAAAAAGAAAGGAAAAAATGAAAAATAAAATAAAAATATTAAAAAATTAAAAGAAACAAAAAAATAATAAAATTTACCAAACATGTTTCTGTTCATTTTTTTATTGCTGGAACGAGTTTACCAAATGCGTTTTTTTATTCAAAAATTGTTCCCCGGAACAAACACTTTTTTTATTTATTTATGTTCCCGTGAACAAAAAAAGAACATAAGTGTTTCCATGCAGCCCCAAGCTGATTCCTGGTCGAATTCTCAAGTATATTGCATTAAAATCTCTAAATAGCTTCCCTGAATAGTCTAGTTATTTTGAGAGTGATGTACATTGAGAATAGCCCTATAAAGCGCGTCGATAAAATGCCCGTTTTATTCTATAGAAAACAGAAGTGAAAAATCTGGGATATCAAAATTATGGCTCAATGGGTCTCGAGCCAATGAGGCCCATTTAGCCATTTTAATGTTTTAATAATAGAGACCTGCTCTTCACTTCTTAGATCCTTGAACCCTTGAAACACCAGGCCCATAGAGCTTGTCGGCTTTATGGCTCCTCTGCTCATAGCATTTACATTAATAGTTCATAACCTAAACTATGCTAAAATACATTTGATGAAAAATAAAAGGAAGGATGCAACCTCCATTTAATATTTACAAGCCCAAAAAATACATGTAATCATCATACATTCATCTATACATCGGTCAGATTAATTAGGGGTTTTTCCATGATCACCACCCTCCCTTATAAGCCATAAATTCATAATCTAAAGCCCTAGAAGGCACAACTAAAATTATGCATTGAATCAAATTCATGGTCGAGCAATGCAAGCCAGATCAAGAGATCAAAATTGGTGAAACAAATTTCATGAGTGTGATTCCATGTGATAGTTGTGTTGTCACCTCTAGATTCACATTTACAAATCCTTTGTAGAAGATAAACACAAAATATAGTAAATTATAGATTTTTGATTCAAAATTGGTTTAGTTCCAATTTTTGCTCAATTGATCAAATTTATCACATAAATTAATCAAATAAATTAATCAACTTCTATTGTCCATGTAAGAATAAGCGTGTGACGACCCTGGTCGTGATGACCCTCAACCCTTAGGGTCTGCCACTCCCTTTTCCTGGTCCTTACGTTTGTTTCATTGCGGAAGTGAGTATCTAACTCCATCTTAACTTCAAAATGATGCACATGATATATAAACTAGGCACCTTTATTTATTTATAATTTTTAGATGACACCAATCTATACACATAGGCCAAAAAGTTCCTATTTCTGGTTAAACCTAAATTTGCCCGACTATCCTGCTTCTATCTACACTGTCATCTTGGTATCACGTCCTGGCGTCCAAAAATGCTGTCCTCCTCCCCGGGTCCTCCACCTACTCGATCCCACTTGAGCTGTCATCGTCCTCATCCGGCAATAATAGCAGTCCCTTTGTATGCCCATTTACTCAGGCATACCAAATGATGAACCCCATGAGTACAGGGCTCGTAGTGAGATTGGCGTCCACGGTGATGATCATCATAATCCAGATAAATGTGACGCTCGGAAAGTCAGGGTCTGCATGCTCCACCTGATCCCATGTGAGGTCTATGGGAATACTGTAGAACATGCCGGAAGACGTGAGCTAGAGTGGCATGGCTACGTGTCTGAAATATGATAGTCCCATAAGGGGTGAGTATGACTACTCATCATATGGAAGCCTGTTAGACCATATTACACAAGTCTACCGCTACTCAACCTACAATATTCTAAACATGCAACACGTAAAACGAGACGATTTAGGATATCAAAACTCTCAAAGAATAACATAAATGAGACACTAGGAAGGTAAATAAACAATCAACACAATTTAGTAATCGATTCGACTTTAATTCTAATTGCCACCATCTGCCGGAGGTACCTGTTTTGCATCCCTCCAAGCATCTCGCATCCCACCTAGCATCATAAGGAGCTCAGGTTTCATATTTCAGTCATTGGGCATCCAAAGCATGTTACATCACACCTTCAGGCATCTCGCACCCTACCTGCCATCCCGAGAACCTCCGAGGCTCATCACTGTCCCCAGGCATCCAGAACGTGTTACATCACACTTCTAGGCATCCCGACACCCGGGGCACCTCTAGGGCTCATCATTGTCCCTAGGCATCCAATGGCATCGTTTTCACGACCCTCTAAGCAACCTGACACTTGAGGCACCATTGTCACAGGGGTCGAACGGCATCAATATCAATTCAACCATGACGCAACGCCTAATAGGTTTTATTAAAGCCATCATGCACGTCTAACCCGAACATTCCGTACCACCTAGGCATTACACATTCCAAGCTAGACCAAAGCCAAACTAGGATAGAATCGCCTATCACAATTTAACTAGCAAAACTCTACACCCCATAATTAACGGCAACTCGGTCCACCGTTATCATGCAATCCAAACTCGTGCCGACTGTGTTAACGATCGTCATGCACACAATTCGGCAATTTCAATCATGGATTCAACGTAACTTGATAAGGACAGGTCCAATTATTCCCATACCACCTAGGCATTGGCTTATTCACACTCGATCAACACTAAACCTGGACTGGACCGCCTAACGAAAGTAGACTAATGCTAATTTCGCAACATCCATCCAACAACCAGTGCTATCCTTTACCAACATGCAAGTGGCATCGGCCACCCTACAACCGACGGTCCATGCACACCCATCCTCCGATCCAACTCCAATCAATACGTAAATAGACTTGATTCCGAACAACCTACCGTATTCAAACCCGGACTCCAGCCGATCCTAAACCAAACATACGCGTAGGATATTCTCGTGCAATATAGAATAACAAGATCAACAATTTCCTCGGGTCCTTGGAACGTGAGTGGTGGGTGCGGCTGTGCCGAGGCGAGGCGTCGGTGAAGCGAGCTACGATGAGCAACGAGTTGTAGGCTCTCTTGGCAGGAAGTGGGTTGAGACGAGACAGTGAGGAGCTAGCGGCGTGCAGTGATCGGTAGTTGGTGGTAAGGCGCGAGCGGAGCGGCGCAAGAATTAAGTGAAAATCAGCTTGAGCTTTTTTTTTGTGACATCCTAAAATTCGAGTCCTCTGAGAAATGAATGAATGTGAATTTCATCAATGCATTGTTGGTTGATCTCACTCAGAATTGATCACTCTTGAGAGACTAACCTTGAGGGAAAGGCTAATGAGGACAAAACTCGTACGACTAAAGGACTCAACCTAGGAAAACGACTTGACCGTGAGACTTACGTAAGGACAATCCCTGTAGATAGGCAGGCTAATTCTAAGGATGACTAGAAGTCGATTTGCAGACAGAACATAATGGAACGATGGGTGATTCCATTTACCGTTATCGAACCCGTGAACGACCCTCTGTCGATCCTCAGTGATCATGTACTTTGAAATAAAAATCTATCCTCCGTAATTTCATACAATTAAGGATGTCCATGTGTCGAGTTGTCTTGAACATGGTTTGGCATGAGTTAGTCAAGCGTGGATCCTCATAGCCACTCGTCAGTCTGAGTTGTAATCGAAATGGCATTTGGCGAAATTGACATGGCAAGAGAACTTAGGATTGGACTTCGTATTATTCGAAATGTCTGGGACAGACTTTGGATGAAGCTACATCAAACAGTCGACAGAGCCGGTTAAGCCGAGCAATTGGAAAAAGGATTTTTCGAATCGAGGAAGCAAGCTCGTGAGGATGTGAGCCGGGCTAAGTGAGTGTGGACCTTAGGCACAAGGTAGACAGCCAGCATGGTGGGCCTAAGGCAATCAAATGAGCCCATTTGGCCAAATCAATTATTCATCTTTCAAGCCCATGATCCAACCTTAAGCCCATTTGAGCCCAATCAATTTCCAAGCCCACTCCTATGCATGGCCAAGCCCATTTCTTAGGCCCATCCACCAATTTCAGCCCAAGGATAGAATGGGAATTGTGCAAGATGAAATGACCAAAACACCCAAGTTGTAGGGAGAAAATGCTAGAGAAGAGAGAGAAAATGATGATGGCTTGGCATGGGGACTTGGAGCAAGCATTGATGTGGCACCCCTCAACGGCCCCCGACCTATTAAGGGTCGCCACAGTTCGCTTACCTTTCACTTTCCTTAATAACATGTCACTCTGATACCATTTCAATTGCAACGGGTCCATACAACCTGGGGGTTTACATCTTTTAGATCGGTCTCTTGTGCAATTCATATAACGGAAGCATATCCAACAACTCCCTTCTCTATATTGAGAAAATGATGCACACCAACTAAACATTTATACGTAAAAGCCAACACTTTTATTTACTTAAACTAGATGGACATCATTCATTAGTACATCAAAATGCCATAGTTTTCTATACTTGGCTATACTTCAAAAGATGGCCGACATCAACTCCAATAGTCGTATACTTAAAGTCCATCGATCAGCGTTGGCGTCCAAAAGTTCCTTCCTTTGTTATCCTCCTCCTCGCGGTCATATCCAACCATTTGATCCATCTACTGGTGGCAGTGGCAACAGAGGTATCTTATCTAGTCTGAAATGTTAGTCCCCAAACGGGGTGAGTACAACCACTCAGCAGTAAAGATCGACCAAACTACACAATGCAACAAGCAAGAGAATCAAGATATCATGAGCAAAGCACATATCATACATGCTATCAAGCATACATCACCATGCAGTCATGCATATATCACCATGCATATACCACCATGCAGTCATGCATATTTCACAATGCCATCATGCATCTACCACCATGCAATCATGCATATCTCACCATGAGATCCATTCACGCCTTCATGATCGCATTTTCCAAATCAAATAGCATCAATTTACTTTCATAAGCAGATCATGCATCATGCCATATGCATACACCCATACAAATGATTCAATATCAATTCTTATCTTTCACAAGGATCTCATCAGTTTTTCCTTCCAGGGACCATTGTTTGCATCCCTCATTTATTGCTCGCATCCAACCTGGCATCGCGAGGAACCTCCGGCACACACCTCCGAGCATTCGGCACACACACTCCGGGCATCTCGCATCCCACCTGGCATCACAAGAAATCTCTGGGGTTCGCCATGAAAATGGTTCCCCTACCATCCGGGCATGCATCATAATACAACCCCTCACCCTCCGGGCATGTATCATAATACAACCGGGCATCCCGACACTTCCGGGGAAAACCTATGGGCATGTATTCATAATACAACCAGGCATCCAAAGGGCATCGACTCATTCGAACCTCTGGGCATCCCGACTCCCAGGGCATCGTTGACTCACACCTTGGACGGTATCATCATTATCACAATTTATATTCACACATGTATCTCAATTTCAACAATTGCATTTGATGCAACAATATCAAGGGTCTCAACCAGCTTTTGATGCCATATAACATGCCATATGTCATCACATATGCAGCAAAATCAACCACTCAAAGCATTACATCACATGGAAAAATTCATTTATTTATGAAAACGCATCAATTTTCAGATAAAAACATAATACACTCCTTTAGTTAAACTCTAGGAAAATTAGTGAATGGTATAAATAAATTCTGAAAACTTGACACATTATAGACGAGACATAAAGGTAGATATCTCATGAATAACACCATACCAAAGAACCTCACGCAAAACGGCACGGTCCATGCATCACAGTTTTCAAAACTTCAATATTTCAACTTGCACAGTTTCAAAAGAAATTTAAATTAAATACCCAAATGAACTCCAAAAATTATAAAATTTTGATATGTTATAGATAAGTCCTAGGGGTAAATATATCATGCAGAAATAGAAACCCAAATCGTTCTAGGTTAATAGATATAGACGATTCTTTCTCCCTGTTCTCAGTGTCATCTTTTCCCAGATTATCATCTTCCAAAAGAAACTCATTTCACCGACCTACATATGTTCGTTTCTTCTAAATTTTCAGTATGTTATTCAAAAATATTACCTACAACTTTCATTAAGAACACACGATCAAATTTTAACTGTATGATTTTATAAAAATCACGAAATCATACTAGGTCGAGGTAGCGTTTTTCCCAGATCCAGTTTCTTCAAAGAAAAACGATTTCACTGACCTATTTTTGTTCATTTCATCTAAAATTTTGATATGTTCTACCTCAAGAAGTACACTACATCTTTTGTTCAGAGATCAAAGTGAGATTTTTACAATAAGGTTACTTTACAGACCATGAAACCACTGAAGGTCAGCACAACAAATTCCAGATCTAGTCTCTCCAAAGAAAACTCATTTCAATAACCATTTCTTGTTTTTTTTGCCTCAAATTTTATTATGTTTTTCTTCAAGGTGTTCTCTACAACTTTCATGAAAAATTCGAAACAAGATTCCAACTAAAAAGTCACATGCAGCACACAAACTCATGGATGGTCGGACTGGTCTTTCCAAAGCTCCGAAATTTCATCCTATCTACCACAACCAAGCCTTGCCAGCTACTACACATACACACAGCAATGCAAGGGGTAGGTTTTAGGACTTCACTTGCCTCAAATTCGAAGGAAACACAGCAAGACAAGGCGAGGCGAGGCGGCGAACGACGGCGGATGCGCAGACTCCTTCTTCCTCTTCTCTTCTCACTCGCTCGCTCGCTCTCCCTCTTTCGGACAATAACTCTCTCTCTCCTCTCTCTCTCTTCCGGTCAAAATCCCCCTCCCCCTTTTCCTTTTAGTTGAATTAAAATCCTTGCATGCTTTACTTCTTGCATGGAGGGACACTTGTCCCTAAGAAGGAGACAAGTGTTTTCTTGTTGAAGACACATGGAGGAGGCCCATCCGGCTCCTCTCTCCCCTTTCCATGTGGTCGACAGCCCTATGGGCTCTATGGGCTGCCCCTCTTGGCCCACTTTAGGCCAACACTCTTGGGCCTAAAGTCCAAGCTTAAATGGCCCAAGTTTATTTTTAATAATACATCTTAAACCTCATTTAAATAAATACCTAATTGCATAATAAAATGGCTAAAAGACTTTGTGACATTAATGCATAAAATCAAATCTATAAAGTGCATAGTCAAGAACAAAGTTTTCTTTATCAAATTGTCCTATAGCACCAACCTTGATCATCCATTAACATAAGATGTATTTCTACCCAAATAATTCTCCATTAAAATACTTGGCATTAATCTATTAAAATTCTCTCGTCTAAAGGCCATAACATAAATCAATAACACTTCCATCACATTTTCATAGGTCGTAATGCATCCAGAGGTTGCCATGAAATTTTGGGATGCCACAATTGAAGAGCTTTATGGGGGGCTTGAGAGGCCTCACATCACTCTCTCTCTCTCCCGTCATTCGGCTATGCCTCGACGGAAAGCTCTACCCTCATTCTCCCTCTTTGCCTGTTTCTGTTCCAGCTGACCTTTCGTCAAAGATCTGAGTTAAAAGTTTTCTTCCTAGATGAATTAGCTTACGCTTTACCCACCATTACGAAGCAGACATCTAGACCGTTCTAACGAGACTTGCCACTTGCCAAAATAATGCTCTAGTCATCCTGAAATCCAGTGATAAGCCGACGGCTGCCGGACTGCTCGATTCCGCCCAATTCTGCCCTGTTCGCGATTTTGGCCCGTTTTCTCCCATTTCGACCCTTCTTTCACCTAGCCTAGCTACCAGCTACTCCCCCATGACCTGTTGGTGCCGCCAGTTGCTGGCCACCCCCTTCGCCGGAGCTCCGGCCAAGCTGTTCAACTTATTTTCTCCTCCGGCAGTGTCATTTTTCAGTGTTTTCAAAGGGAGTCCGAGCCGTTGTTGCTGTTGTTCTGAGCTTGGGACCACCTTGGATCATTGTGGTAAAGGTCCTAGAGCGTCGCCTCCATCATCGCTGCAACATCGGTGTCTCCGACCCGCTTAACAGGTGAGTTTAGCTCTTAATCCTTCCATTCTTGCCTAAACTTGCTTTGGGTTAGTTTAATTATTGTTAATTCTAGTTTAGGTGATTTAATTAAATTATATTAATTCGAAGATAGGTTGTTAGATTAATGGCTAAGATTAATTTAGTGTAATTTTACTTTATTAGCTTAATGATGCTTATGTGGTTAATTAAGCATGTTTATCTTAATTGATTGATTTCCTTAATTTAATCATTGTTTTAATGATTTTTGAATAAAATTTATTGTTTAATAAATTCTGGAAATATATCTTTTTCACATGCAATTTGTTCATCCAGAATGTGAAAAGTGTCTAAAATTCATGTGTGTTGATTTTACAAAGTGATTGGATGGGTTATCGCTTAAACATCCGCTTGAATTGTGTGTTTTCTAGAAATTATGCCGAGTTGGCCGGTCGTTAGAATTTAGTACTGATCGCAGTGACATGGTTAGTTTGTGCAAATTGATTGTTAAATTGTACAATCATGTGGTGATGGTGAAGATTTCGATATTTAACTCAAAAATACCAGGTGTCGAGTTTTGACACCAAGTGTGGTTTTTAAATACGATATCAGCTTGTAAGAGCATCAATATCAACTTGTGTGAGCTTCATTGTTAGCTTGTGTGAGCATCATTGTCAGCTTGTATGAGCTTTTGTATGTCAGCCTATGAGAGCAATGATCGTTTATCAGCTTATGAGAGCAACGATCCATTTATCAACTTGTTCGATCTATCATCTATTTATCAGCTTGTGCAAGCTATCATCTATTTATTAGCTTATGCGAGCTATCATCTATCTATCAGCTTGTGTGAGCTACCATATATATATATCAGCTTGCGAGAGCACTGCATTGCATCCATTTCAGCTTGTGTGAGCAGTGATTGCATTGATGGATGAATAGATGGTATGAATTGATAGATGGTGTTAATCGTATGATATCAATTGGATTAATTGAATTGATGGACGCATGTGATGGATTGATGCATGTTAGGTGGTGCAATAGTGTGCAAGAACGCATGAGAATCATTGCATTGTTGATTCTTGTCACGGATGAGTTAAGCACATTGTTTATGGCACGCACGCATGAACCACTAACGTGCAGGGTGTGGGAATGGCTAGGTGAGATCGCTTGTGATGCGACTTGTATGTGATTGATGAAATGCATAATCTAATGGCCATGTGCATTGCGTGTGTTGTGCTGAATTATAACATGCAAGGTATGGCATACTAGGTAAGGTTGTATGCGAATCGACTGTTGGTCGTTGCCTGTGGTGGGGTAGTTCTAAAAAGATGCCCTGGGTTGAGTTGATGTTCTAACCGAGGCCTTAAGGGTGGAACTCACTGAGATTTATATCTCACTGGTTATTGAATAACCATTTTCAAGTCCCTAGTGTGAAGAGCCAGGAGCTTGAAGCGGAAGGGTCAGGAGCATAAGTGGCTCAGTAGTTCTTTATGACATAGACCTTCTGTATAAACTTGAAGTGTTTATAAAAGTGTATTTGATTTGAAATTGGTTGTCTTGCTTTCCTATCCCATGTATGACTTTGTCAGGCGATTAGTTAATTTGCTTCTGCATGTGCAATAAAATGAAAAAGGGTTGGCGACGATTCCTGGGAGCGTCGCAAAATTCTATCGACCACCGAGGGTTGTGTGCGCGGTCGAGGTTTGGGGAATGACATCCCCATTTAGTGGTATCAGAGTGAGGTTAGTGTTTAGAGTGATAAGGTTAGATGGATGTCGGGATAGTGAGTAGGAAATGCTTTTTCCTTATGCAGACGCCTGTAATTGGCTAGCTGATTGGTAGTTTGTTTGGTGTGAGTCACTCAGTTTTCCTAATTCGGTGAGGAATTGGAAAGGAGGTTCTGTGGAAAACCTGTAGAATGGGTGATCTGGATTTGAGGACTCCTCGGAGGAGGTTCGTTGCGTCTGTTACTTGGGATAGGATGCCGACTAGGGTCGGTACCCGAGGTAGAGCACAGGCTTGGGCCAACGTGTGTGAGAGAGTACTGCCTTAGGCTGGTACTAGTATAGCAGCTCTTGACGATCCTAGATTAGATAGGATCGTGCAGGTGCTTGAGTCTATGGGAATTATGATGGGACAGCAAATTCAAACTCAAGATGCCGTTGTCGTTGCTACAGTTGCACCTATTGGAGTCCAACCTGGGATTGTAATCGAGGGGAGACCGAGGCACAAGATGGTAGAGCAGTTCCTGAGACTTAAGCCACCGAGGTTCAGCTGTGTGGGCGACCCTAAGGTTGTGGCCTTTTGGTTAAAAGATATTGAGAAGATCTTCACAGTTTTGAGGTGTACAGAGGAAGGTCAAGTACTTTTGGCGGCTTATTAGCTTCAAGGTAACGCCAGTACGTGGTAGAAAGTCACTCAAGGAAGAGTGTTCCCTGAAGGCACAGCTCAGACAAGAGGCAAGGATGGAAGAGTTTCAACGGCTTCGTCAGAATCAGATGTAGGTGGATCAATAAGAGGCGAAGTTTGCCAAGTTGGCCAAGTATGTGCTGAGGTTGGTAGAGGACCTTATGGATAGGGTGAGACGGTTTAAGGATGACTTGAAGCTGTAGTTGAAAGACCAACTGGTGCTTTTGAATTTAAAGAGCTTTGATGGTATGTATGAGAGGGTACAAATGATAGAAAAGATCATGATTGAGAGGGCGACTGCATCTAGCTTGCAGTTCACGCCTAATCGAAATAATTGCCAGTTTGAAAAGGGACTGATGATGGGAAGAATGAATCTCATCCCATTTAACAGAAAGAACTACGTAGAGAAGTCGACACCTAATGCCATAGGAGTCTGTCAGGTGTGTGGAAGGAGACATGGGAATCTCCCATTTCCTTTGATGATAGGAGCCTGCTATGGATGTAACTAGCACGGGCACCGGGTGAAGGACTGTTCGCGCGGACTGAAGGGACAGAATGGAGGGAATGCACCACAAACAGAATGCCACTAGGATGGCAAAGGGGACAGAATTGAACCGAACTATGCACTAAAAGGAAGGATAGTGTCTCTGGGATGATTTGATCAGTGTGGCGTAGCAAGAAATATGGTCAAGTTGGTAGAACTTCGGTTTGTGAATGAGGCTGTAGAAAGAACAATCATTGGTTAGGATTGTCCTTGACTATTTTGTCTAAAGTATAACCTTGAGGTTGTAAATAGAAAAGATTGGCTCAAGGAGCATATTATTGCAATGAATTGTTGTTATGTAGTAATCCATATTATTCCATTAGCGTATGGAAGTTTCAAGTTTGTAAAAAATCGAGGAGGATCCTCGTTTATTTTAATATTGTCATTTAAGACAACTTGGTGACTGGATGTGGGTTGCCGAGTATATTTGGCAATTGTAGTGTGTATGATAGTTAAAGAATCGAAAGTGGAGAGCATTGACACGATACGAAAGTTTTCTGATGCGTTTCTTGAGGAATCATTTGTGTTGCTCCTAGAAAGGAAGATTGAGTCGTGATAGTGTTTATCGACGACATCTGAGTGTACTCTAGAAGTCTAAAGGAGTATGAAAGACGTTTAAGGGTAGTACTTCAGACCTTGCAAGAACATGGACGGGATTTTTCGTGAACCCGACAGAGATTGAAGCCGTGATCCATTGGCCAAGATTGATAATAGTAACAAAACTCAGAAGTTTCTTAAGGTTGACAGAATTTTACAGACAGGTGTGTGGGAAGGTTTTCAACAATAGCTATGCCTATGACTAGATTGCCAAATAGGGCAGAGAAGTTCGTAGGGACAGATAGGTGCGAGTGTAGTTTCTAAGAGCTTAAGCGGAAGCTGACCATCGCACCAATGTTGACGATTTCAGCTGGTTCTAGAAGACTTTTATAGTCTTTAGAGTTTCCCGAGTGGAAGTGGAACACATCGCGATAGGCCTTGTGATGGGACTACCCATAAGTCAGTCGACGCCATCAAGGTCATTTGAGAAAGTATGAACCGAACTCGACTCGTGCATGGAACCTTGAAACAACTGAAGGTGCATATGTAGAAATTATTGGATAAAGGATTTATATATCCTTGTGCATCACCTTGGTAAGTACTAGTTCAGTTTGTGAAAAAGGAAAGATGAGTCATTGCACCTTTGCATCGACTATCGACAACTCAACTGGGTGACAATCAAGAACGAGTATTAGATGCCAAGAATTGACGATCTGTTTGATTGGTTACAGAGAGCTTCAATGTTCTCACAGGTCGACCTGATTATGGGTTATCATCAGTTGAGGATTAAGAAAGAATTCAACAAGAGACAATGTCGTCGGATGGAACATCTTAAGGGCTGTGATTGTGACCTCATGTATCACCCTGGATAAGTTAGTAAAGTTACTGATGTGTTGAATCGAAAGACATCGATTGCGCAGATGATGATTCAGGAGTGGATTTTATTTGAGGAAGCTAGAGATTCGGTTTCAAATCTAAGGTAGGCCGCCTTTCAAGTCGCCGAAAAGGAATTACAGCTAAAATTCAAGACATTGTAGTTCACAGATCCTGAGATCCAGAAGATTCTGTAGAGAGATACAAAAAGTATAATGACTGATTTGCAAGCTACCATGGACGGAACACTCAAACTTTGTGGACGATTGTGTGTACTCGTCAATGCGGAGCTTAAGGAAGAGATCTTGTCAGATGTACTCTTTAGTAGTAACAAACCACCTAGAGGGCACAGTTTGAAGTACGATATGGCAGAGAGTGCAGAACTCTAGTTTGTTGAGATGAAATTAGAGTGTAGAAGGTTACAAATTCAGAGTTAGTTCAGCAATCAGTGGATTCAGTTGCAGTCATCAGGAATAGATTAAAGATTACTCAGAGCCTCTAGAAAAGCTGCGTAAAATTGTGTCGAAGATCTTTAGAATTTTAAGTAGGGAAATATATTTTCCTTGGATGTCGCCTATGATAGGGACATCACGTTTTGTTAAGAAGGGGAAGTTGAAATGGTACTTACATCATAACCTTTCGAATTTGGGTTCAAATGAGGATTTTGGCTTTAAATGGATAAACAAAGCAGATAGGAACACCGCCGGCACCTCTAGTCAAGTAGTACCTGAGAGTGAAGTTGGGGGTTTGAATCCCTGACGCGGCAATTAGCCGCCTAGTAGAAAAATAAAAGAAAAAGAAGAAAAACCAAATTTTTGCAACTTTTATTTTTGCAAAAGTGGGCAAGTGCTTAGCCTTTTGAAGCCAAAATTGATTTGAACCGGATTGGAAGTGATTTGGCAGTACTGAGAGTGTTAGACAATAGTATGAGGCAAAACGAAAGACTTAGGAATGCGAAGAATTGTTGAGACAATAGTACCTTCACCATTTTGAAGAAGAATTTGAATGGTTTAAATTTCGAAGACGAAAGTTTTATAAGAGGGGAAGAGTTGTAACATCCTGAAATTCGAGTCCTCTGAGGAATGAATGGATGTGAATTTCGTCAATGCATTGTTGGTTGATGTCACTCGGAATTGATTACTCTTGAGATATTGACCTTGAGGGAAAAGGCTAATGAGGCTATAACTCGTACGACTAAATGACTCGACCTGGGAAAATGACTTGACCGTGAGACTTATGTGAGGACGATCCCTGTAGATAGGTAGGCCGATTCTAAAGACGATTAGAAGTCGATTTGCAGACAGAACATAATGGAACGACAGCTGATTCTGTTTACCGTTATCGAACCCTTGAATGACCCTATGTTGATTCTCAGTCATCTTGTACATTGAAATAAGAATCTATCCTTCATAATTTCATACAGTCAAAGACGTCCATGTGTCAAGATGTTTTGAATGTGGTTTGGCACGAGTCAATGAAGCATGCATCCTCATAGCCACCCGTCAGTCTGAGTTATAATCGAAATGGCATTTGGCAAAATTGACATGGCAAGAGAACTGTGGCATTCCAGAAATTCAAAGCCGAGCCTTAAGGTGTGTTAAAATCTTTGATTAGGTGATAGAATTTCTTTTGGCTTATGCCTTAGCCAATTAGTCTTTTAATTTAAATGAATTATGCTTGTGATTGTGGAAATTCAAATTTAATAGATTAATGCTTGGCCATATGATTTAAATTTCAATAATTAAAAATATCCCAAGACTTCGGCCAAGATGAAAAATTTGAATTCAAAAATATTATAGAAGGAATTTAAAAAAAAAAAAAAGAGGGAAAAGAGGGTTATTTTGGAATGGGCCTTGGGCCCATTAGCCTAAAGCTTGGTGGGCCAAGCTAGTCGGCCCATTAGGGCCCAAGAAGGAGCTCGACCAGCCCAAAGGGGAGTGGCCGGATGGGCCTAAGCCCAAGCCCAATCAATTCAAAAATAAAAATTACATGTGGCACAAAGGAGAGCATGCATTGGCTGGACATGAGGTGAATCAATCATTACTAATCATGGGCTATAAAAGGGGTAAGGAGAGAGAGAGGGCCGGTTCTTTTGTTCATTCGGCCGAGAGAGGTGTGCGAGAGAGAGAGAGAGAGAGAGAGAGAGAGAGAGAGAGAGAGCTCGAGCGGAAGGGAGGAACCGAGAGGGAAGGAGGCGGAGCCGGAGGGGTGTGCCGTCCGTTCGCCGTCCGATCGTCGCCATTCGTTGTTGCTTGTTCATCTTTAAGGCAAGTGGAGTCCGTAACTTCTCTTGCATGTTTGTTGTGGTGTTTGCATGTTAGATTTTAGGTATGCTTTGTGCGAAAAACCGAGGTAAGAGTTAGTTATTTGCAAACCGTGTGACTGTTCTTGTTCGGTTTGTTGGAGTCAGTGGCTTGTTCGAGTTTGCATGGGTGTTTGGAGCTCGATTTTGGCTTCGGTGTCTTCATGAAAGCTGAAGCTAACGTCGTGTACTATGACATACTAAATATTCGTAGAAAACGATGGACATTTGAGGGGTCAAAAGTTCTATTGTACGGAGACTTTAGATCTGCGAAATTTCACTGACCTCTTGCTAGATTCTTGTTTGTATGTTGATTTCTGTTGAAGATCTCACTTTTTTGTCTTCTTGAAAGTTTTAGAAAACACTTTAAGCTAGAACATACTCAAATTTGAAGCAAAAATAACAAGCATAACTTGGTGGATCGGTTAGATCTTGGAAACGATGGTTCTGGCGAAATATACCGAGATACCCGAGACTTCACGGACTTAAATGGTGACCATAACTTGGTTATTTGACCTAGATCTCTTCATGAAACTTGTAAAGGACACCTTGTTACATAAAATACTCAAATTTCATAGGAAACGAAAGAGATTAGATGGGTGAGATCTAAAAATTTCGGAGAAGTGTGTTCTGGACGACGCTGTCGTGGTTCCAGAAGCTTCGTAGGGTTGTAGAAATTAATCTAAAAAGGATTTGGCTTAGGGTTCTGCATAAAAAGTGCACGAAAATGTGTTGGCTATCACCCTGTAAAATTTCGTAATTTTTGAAGGCCATATGAGTATTTTAATCGAATTTATTTGAAAACTGTGCAAGTCTGGCCATTATTCGAATATAAGGTGCTATTTTGTGGAAATTGTGAAATTATGGGAAATTCAATTTGGCCATGAATTTTATGTGAAATTGTGATCCTATTGATTTTTTTAGTGATTGTTTGAATATTATGATTTTGGGAAAATCATAGATATTAAATATTTATTTATGAAAATAAATAAATAAAATAATATAATAATAAATATAATAAAATAATAATAAAATAATAAGGGATTATTTTATTGGCCATGAACTTCATTGAATTGTTATGCATTGTTGTATTGCATGGAATTGAAATGTATGTACGTATACAATGTTGAGCATGATCTTGAATTGCCATCACATCATATGATAAATTGAATCATAATAATGTGAATTGAGAAGACCGTCAGAGGTGAGCCAATGACACCCCAGGAGTATCGGGATGCCTGGCTAGAAGGGTACGGCCGGTTGCCCGGTGGTCATGAGTGGCCGAATGCCGGAGGGTCCTCGGGAGACCGAGTGGTGTCGAGATGCCCGGAGAGTGGGGGAGCCGGAAGCTTCGGCATGGTAATTATGCCGAGGGATACCTCGCGCCGGATTGGGTGCGAGATGCCTGGCTTTGAAGGGTGCGGCGGTTGCCCGGTGGCCTTAAATGGCTGGATACCGGAGGGTCCTCGTGATGCCAGTTGGGGTACAAGATGCCCGGGGAGTGGGGGAGCCGGATGATCTGAAATTGTATCTTGATGCATGGGGGACGCAAACATTGGTCCCGGGAATGAAAAATATGATGGTCCAAGATGAAATTGGAATTAAATCATGCATGATAATACATGATGATGATATGCATGATGATAATGACATATGCATGATGATGTGCATGATGATGAGGATATATGCATGATGATATGCATGGTGATATGCATGATGATAATGATATATGCATGATGATGTGCATGATGATGAGGATATATGCATGATGATATGCATGATGATGTGTATGATGAGGATGATATATGCATGATGATATGCATGACGATAATCCATGATGATGACATATGCATGATGATGTGCATGATGAGGATGATGGTATGCCTGATGATACATGATGGTATGTGCATGGTTACAAGGAAAGCAACGCCTATAATGCATGTATGAATTGTATGGTGCATTGAGTTGTTATTGGATTTCCTCATCTGCTGGGTAGTTGTACTCACCCCTTTTGGGGATAACATTTCAGATTAGAAAGATGCCGCTTCTTACCGTCACGCGAAGCACCTTCTATGGTATCCCGTCAGATGTAGAAGTAGAATGTACGGAGATCGACTGCGTCACTATCCCTGGATTGACATTTGTGCGAGTGCGTGTGCTGGTCATGTACGACGTGGGCCTGGCTGAGGGCCCAGTCATCCAGGAGTTTTTGTCTGTTCATGTCCGCCGAGACGGAGTGTTTAGGGGAATGTTGCCGCCACCACCATCCGATGCACCTGGATGGGTGTGATGGTTGCGTGAAGGGTAGAGAGCTGGTGTCATCTTTTTGGAAATAGCCGCCGCTGTTGGATGGGGGATGTCATGTGATTTTCCTTAGGGGTCGTAGTATCTTTTTGGGATGAGGCCGAGTGTGGCTGAAAATCTTGGTCTCCTTTTTGTTGTATTGACCCGTGAAAAACCCATCGCGATAATATGTAAATAATAGTGGCATGGCTTATCTTTTAAATCCTGATGATTAGTGGTGTGTATTTGTAACATGGATTGGTAGGGGGATAGATGGTGATGTTTAATTTGCTTCCGCTATGAGTCGCGTAGGGACCGATTCGTTTTTAAAAAAAAAAATGCCTGTGATTAACGACGCTTGTTTTAAGTACAAGATAAGAAAGAGGAAAGAAAGTGTAACATCGGCGCTGGTGACGACCTGAGAAGGGTTCGGGGTGTCACAGCCGCCCTTTTTGGTATCAGAGCGAATGGTTATAGGTGGAGTGATAAGGAGCCTCATTTGGAATTGAGGAAACATGATGACAATGCACACCATAGGATGTAAAATGAAATAATTGAATAACGGGTGATGAGAATTCACTCGTAGATCCTTAGTAGTTTATTTAGGATTGCCTTTAGGTGCCGCATAACATGTATATGTTACTTATGTAGTGACAAAGTAATTGCTTTGAGTGGAGGCGGTGAGTCTCGGATTATTCCTGAGGCAATGCTTGGAAATTGCAGGAAAGTTATGGTGCGAGCTGGAAGTGCTCATCCATCGAGGGCTTAAGCCTCTGCTGCAAGGGCTGAACCCCGAATGGAAGATATCTTGCAGGCATTAGCCAATATTGGAAATCTGATGGAGAGGCAGGCGCAGCAACAACCTGGAACAGAACGCCGTACTTAAGGACTGGTGGAACAGTTTTTAAAGCTGAAGCCACCTAAGTTCAGTGGAATGGGAAGTCCTGAGGAGGCGGAGCATTGGATTGATGGAATGGAGCAAATTTTCAGGTTGCTAGACCGCACCTTGCTTGTTGAGAAAATAGTCTTAGCGAGTATCAATTGGAGGGAAATGCGAAGTTTTGGTGGAGAGCATCGAGGATACGATCTTCCCACCAGTGCGAGGTTAACTAGGAAGAGTTTGTGAGAGCTTTTAATAGGAAGCATTTTTCTGACCGTGCTAAGGATAAGAAAATTACTGAGTTTGTTCGTTAGAACAAAAGGAGCGACGGTAGATCGGTATGAGGCTAGATTTTCTGAATTGTCTAGATATGCTCCTAGGCTAGTTGAGGACCAGGAAGTGAAAGCTAAGAGATTTCTGAAAGGGCTGAGGATTGATATCAGGAGACAACTAGTGCCTCTGAACATAAGAGATTATAATGAGATATATGAAAGGGCACAGTTGGTGGAACATGAGTTGATGAGGGAACATTCAGAGGATAAGAAACCATTGTCTTTTAGTGACGTGAGAAGGGGTAAGAGACCCTATACAAGTCAAGGTCAGATCTGGGGATCTAAAAAGAAGAGTAATTTTGGGAATTATGGAAGAGGCAAGGGTAGCCTGAGTTTGGGAAGGACACCTTATCAGAATGCGGAGTGTCGAATCTGTAATGGGCGACATGGCCCAGGACCTTGCATCGGACAACCAAAGTGCTATGGTTGTGGACAGATAGGCCATATTAAGAGAAACTGCCCTCAGGAGAGATCGCATGCAAGTATGGGCTCGGTGCAGCAACCGTTGCAGAATGCTGTTAAGCCAAACTTACCAAGGAATCCCTAGAGGCCACCAGCACAGGGAAGAGTGTATGCGATTACCCAAGAGGAAGCGGAAGCTTCCAAAAATGTTATCTCAAGTACGATCCTTATAAATGATAAAAAGGCATATGCATTGTTTGATACGGGTGCAACGCATTCGTTTGTGTCTGAAAGATATAGATGTTTGAATAAGATAGAAGTTATGCCTCTTGAGACGCCTCTTTATGTTTCTACGCCTCTAAAGGATATGTTATTGTCTACATTGGTGTGTGGAAATTGTAAGATAACAATGGGAGGAAAAGATATGGAAATAGACTTAGTTGTAATGGCCATGTATGATTTTGATGTTATCATAGGAATGGACTGGCTTCGTAAGTATCGGGCTAGAATGGATTGCTATAGAAGAGTAGTTCAATTCGTTTTACCTGATCAGTCTAGTTGTGAATTTTTAGGAGGTCAGACCCATTTGCCTGTAGCTCTTATTTCGGCAATAGAAGCATGTAAGTTACTTGACGAAGGATGTCAATGGTACCTAGCTATAGTTAAAGATTATACTAGGGAAGAGCTTGAGATTGATGAAATTCAAGTAGTTAATGAATTTCAAGATGTATTCCCTGAGGAATTGCCTGGATTATCGCCAGAGCGAGAGATTGAGTTTGAAATTGAATTAATGCCTAGAACAGGACCAATATCAAAAGCCCCGTATAGAATGGCCTTAGTTGAATTAAAGGAATTGAAAGTGCAACTGCAAGAATTGCTTGATAAAGGATTCATTAGACCAAGTGCTTCACCTTGGGGTGCACCGGTCTTGTTTGTGAAAAAGAAAGATGGATCGATGCACTTGTATATTGACTATAGGCAGTTGAATCAGGTGACCATTAAGAATAAGTATCCTTTGCCTAGAATTGATGATTTATTTGATCAACTCCAGGGAAGTTCAATTTTCTCTAAGATTGATTTGAGATCGGGATATCATCAGTTAAGAATTAAGAAAGAGGACATTCCTAAGACTGCGTTCAGGACTCGTTATGGGCACTATGAGTTCCTTGTTATGCCATTTGGATTGACTAACGCCCCTGCTGCATTTATGGATTTGATGAATAGAATATTTCAGCCTTATTTAGACCAGTTTGTAATTGTGTTTATTGATGATATTTTGGTATATTCGAAAGGACCTAAAGAGCATGAACAGCATTTGAGGACAGTTTTGCAGACTCTGAGAGAGCATAAGTTGTATGCTAAGTTCAGTAAGTGCGAATTCTGGTTGGATCGGATAGTATTTCTAGGACATGTGGTGTCAGGAAAAGGAATTGCGGTAGACCCGGCAAAAGTTGAAATTGTAGTAAATTGGCCGAGACCGACAACACCTACTGAAATACAAAGTTTCTTAGGACTGGCTGGTTATTATAGGAGATTCATCGAAGGATTTTCACGGCGCGGGGGCCTTTAACTAAGTTGACTCTTGAAAGAATGTGAAATTTGAGTGGAATGGAGAATGTGAAAGGAGTTTCCGGGAGCTTAAAAGGAAATTGACTTCAGCTCCAATTCGACTATACCCTCTTTTGGACCTTATGGTTTTACGGTGTATAGTGACGCATCTCACAAAGGATTAGGATGTGTTTTGATTCAATATGGCAAGGTTGTAGCCTATGCATCCAGACAATTGAAACCTCATGAGCTGAATTACCCGACGCATGATCTAGAACTAGCAGCTATAGAGTTTGCCTTGAAGATATGGAGACACTATTTGTATGGGGAGAAGTTTGAGATCTACACGGATCATAAGAGTTTGAAGTATCTGTTCTCACAAAAAGAGTTGAACATGAGACAAAGGAGGTGGATGGAATTATTGAAGGATTATGATTGTGAGATAAGATATCATCCGGGGAAAAGAGAATAGAGTAGCAGATGCTCTTAGTCGAAAGTCGGCCGCGAAATAGCTAGTTTGAGGATGGCGGAATGGAAATTGTTGGAATCAGTGGCAAATTCCGAATTTAAATTGGAAGTGGATTGTCTTACTGGTATGCTTAGTGCATTAAAGATTGAGCCAGAGATTATCCAGAAAATTAAAATTTTGCAAGAATCTGACCCAGAGATTTTGAAAGTGAAGGATGCTGTATCTTTAGGGAAAAGATCAAAATTTCAGATCTCTGATGATGGAATGGTAAGATGTCAAGGACGACTTTGTGTTCCCGACAATGAGGAATTGAGGAAGGAAATTCTGTCGGAGGCACATAAGAGTAATTATAGTATCCACCTAGGTAGTACAAAGATGTACAGAAATTTGCGTCAGCAATTTTGGTGGAATGGTATGAAGGCAGATACGGCTAAGTACGTTTCTCAATGTTTGACGTGTCAGCAAGTAAAAGCGGAGCATCGAAAACCCACAGGACTCTTGAGACCATTAGATATTCCTGAATGGAAATGAGAACATATAACGATGGACTTTGTGCAAGGATTGCCAAGGACGTCAAGTGGTCATGATTCTATTTGGGTTATAGTGGATCGTTTGACTAAATCGGCACATTTCCTAGCGATTCACATGGACTACCCAATGGATAAGTATGCGGATATGTATGTAAGTCAAGTGGTACGCTTACATGGTGTTCCAGTGACCATTACTTCAGATCGAGATTCGAGGTTCACTTCAAATTTTTGGAAAAGTATTCAAATTGCGTTAGGATCTAAGCTTCAGTTTAGTACTACTTTTCATCCTCAGACAGATGGTCAATCAGAAAGAGTAATCCAGATATTAGAGGATATGTTAAGGGCTTGTGCAATCGATTTCAAAGGAAATTGGGATGAAAGATTGCATTGGTGGAGTTCGCCTATAATAATAGTTTTCAGAAGAGTATAGGCATGGCTCCTTATGAAGCATTATATGGAAGGAGATGTAGGACTCCTATCTGTTGGAGTGAAATAGGTGAAAGGAAATTGACAGGACCTGAAATGGTACAAGTTACCACTGAAGCTGTGGATGCTATCAAAGAAAGACTTAGAACAGCTCAAAGTAGACAGAAAGACTACGCATATAGACGTAGAAGGCCTTTAGAATTTAGTGTAGGAGACCATGTATTCCTTAAGGTATCTCCAATGAAAGGGATATCTCGATTTGGGAAGAAGGGTAAGTTAAGCCCTAGATTTGTCGGACCTTTTGAGATACTTGAGAAAATAGGAGACGTGGCTTATCGTTTAGCATTACCTCCTAAGTTAGGAAATCTGCACGATGTGTTTCATGTATCGATGTTGAGGAAGTACCAGCTGGATCCTGGTCACATACTCGATCATGAAGCCATCAAAATGGATGAAAAAGTAAGGTACATTGAGGAGCCTGTGCAGATATTAGATCGAAAGGAGCAAATTCTTAGGACCAAAAAGATCCCATTGGTTAAGGTGTTATGGCGACATCATGACGTGGAGGAAGCCACATGGGAAGGTGAGGATCGGATGAGGGAAAAGTATCCCTATTTATTTCAAGAAGGCGCGAGTAGTGCTTGAATTTCGAGACGAAATTCTCTAAGGAGGAGAATTGTGGCATCCCAGAAATTCAAAGACGAGCCTTAAGGTGTGTTAAAATCTTTGATTAGGTGATAGAATTTCTTTTGGCTTATGCCTTAGCCAATTAGTCTTTTAATTTAAATGAATTACGCTTGTGATTGTGGAAATTCAAATTTAATAGATTAATGCTTGGCCATATGATTTAAATTTCAATAATTAAAAATATCCCGAGATTTCGGCCAAGATGAAAAATTTGAATTCAAAAATATTATAGAAGGAATTTCAAAAAAAAAAAAAGAGGGAAAAGAGGGTTATTTTGGAATGGGCCTTGGGCCCATTAGCCTAAAGCTTGGTGGGCCAAGCTAGTCGGCCCATTAGGGCCCAAGAAGGGAGCTCGACCAGCCCAAAGGGAGTGGCCGGATGGGCCTAAGCCCAAGCCCAATCAATTCAAAAATAAAAATTACATGTGGCACAAAGGAGAGCATGCATTGGCTGGACATGAGGTGAATCAATCATTACTAATCATGGGCTATAAAAGGGGTAAGGAGAGAGAGAGGGCTGGTTCTTTTGTTCATTCGGCCGAGAGAGGTGTGCGAGAGAGAGAGAGAGAGAGAGAGAGAGAGAGAGAGAGAGCTCGAGCGGAAGGGAGGAACCGAGAGGGAAGGAGGCGGAGCCGGAGGGGTGTGCCGTCCGTTCGCCGTCCGATCGTCGCCGTTCGTTGTTGCTTGTTCATCTTTAAGGCAAGTGGAGTCCGTAACTTCTCTTGCATGTTTGTTGTGGTGTTTGCATGCTAGATTTTAGGTATGCTTTGTGCGAAAAACAGAGGTAAGAGTTTTTTATTTGCAAACCGTGTGACTGTTCTTGTTCGGTTTGTTGGGGTCAGTGGCTTGTTCTAGTTTGCATGGGTGTTTGGAGCTCGATTTTGGCTTCGGTGTCTTCATGAAAGTTGAAGCTAATGTCTTGTACTATGACATACTAAATATTCGTAGAAAACGATGGACATTTGTGGGGTCAAAAGTTCTATTGTACGGAGACTTTAGATCTGCGAAATGTCACTGACCTCTTGCTAGATTCTTGTTTGCATGTTGATTTCTGTTGAATATCTGACTTTTTTGTCTTCTTGAAAGTTGTAGGAAACACTTTAAGCTACAACATACTCAAATTTGAAGCAAAAATAACAAGTATAACTTGGTGGATCGGTTAGATCTTGGAAACGATGGTTCTGGCGAAATATACCGAGATACCCGAGACTTCACGGACTTAAATGGTGACCATAACTTGGTTATTTGACCTAGATCTCTTCATGAAACTTCTAAAGGACACCTTGTTACATAACATACTCAAATTTCAGAGGAAACGAAATAGATGAGATGGGTGAGATCTAAAAATTTCGGAGAAGTGTGTTCTGGACGACGCGGTCGTGGTTCCAGAAGCTTCGTAGGGTTGTAGAAATTAATCTAAAAAGGATTTGGCTTAGGGTTCTTCATGAAAAGTGCACGAAAATGTGTTGGCTATCACCCTGTAAAATTGCGTAATTTTTGAAGGCCATATGTGTATTTTAATCGAATTTATTTGGAAACTGTGTAAATCTGGCCACTATTCGTATATAAGGTGCTATTTTGTGGAAATTGTGAAATTATGGGAAATTCAATTTGGCCATGAATTTTATATGAAATTGTGATCCTATTGATTTGTTTAGTGATTGTTTGAATATTATGATTTTGGGAAAATCATAGATATTAAATATTTATTTATGAAAATAAATAAATATAATAATATAATAATAAATATAATAAAATAATAATAATATAATAAGGGATTATTTTATTGGCCATGAACTTCATTGAATTGTTATGCATTATTGTATTGCATGGAATTGAAATGTATGTACGTATTCAATGTTGAGCATGATCTTGAATTGCCATCACATCATATGATAAATTGAATCATAATAATGTGAATTGAGAAGACCGTTGGAGGTGAGCCGATGATGCCCCGGGAGTATCGGGATGCCTGGCTAGAAGGGTACGGCCGGTTGCCCGGTGGTCATGAGTGGCCGAATGCCGGAGGGTCCTCGGGAGACCGAGTGGTGTCGAGATGCCCGGAGAGTGGGGGAGCCGGAAGCTCGGCATGGTAATTATGCCAAGGGATACCTCGCGACGCCGGATTGGGTGCGAGATGCCTGGCCTGAAGGGTGCGGCCGGTTGCCCAGTGGCCTTAAATGTCTGGATACCGGAGGGTCCTCGTAATGCTAGTTGGGGTACGAGATGCCCAGGGAGTGGGGGAGCCGGATGATCTGAAATTGTATCTTGATGCATGGGGGACGCAAACATTGGTCCCGGGAATGAAAAATATGATGGTCCAAGATGAAATTGGAATTAAATCATGCATGATAATACATGATGATGATATGCATGGTGATATGCATGATGATAATGACATATGCATGATGATGTGCATGATGATGAGGATATATGCATGATGATATGCATGGTGATATGCATGATGATATGCATGATGATAATGATATATGCATGACGATGTGCATGATGATGAGGATATATGCATGATGATATGCATGACGATAATCCATGATGATGACATATGCATGATGATGTGCATGATGAGGATGATGGTATGCTTGATGATACATGATGGTATGTGTATGGTTACAAGGAAAGCAACGCCTATAATGCATGTATGAATTGTATGGTGCATTGAGTTATTGGATTTCCTCATCTGTTGGGTAGTTGTACTCACCCCTTTTGGGGATAATATTTCAGATTAGAAAGATGCCGCTTCCTACCGTCACGCGAGGCACCTTCTATTGTATCCCGTCAGATGTAGAACTAGAATGTACGGAGATCGACTGCGTGACTATACGTGGATTGACATTTGTGCGAGTTCGTGTGCTGGTCATGTACGACGTGGGCCTGGGTGAGGGCCCAGTCATCCAGGAGTTTTTGTCTGTTCATGTCTGCCGAGACGGAGTGTTTAGGGAATGTTGCTGCCACCACCACCCGATGCACCTGGATGGGTGTGATGGTTGCGTGAAGGGTAGAGAGCTAGTGTCATCTTTTTGGAAATAGCCGCCGCTGTTAGATGGGGGATGTCATGTGATTTTCCTTAGGGGTCGTAGTATCTTTTTGGGATGAGGCCGAGTGTGGCTGAAAATCTTGGTCTCCTTTTTGTTGTATCGACCCGTGAAAAACCCAGCGCGATAATATGTAAATAATAGTGGCATGGCTTATCTTTTAAATCCCGATGATTAGTGGTGTGTATTTGTATCATGGATTGGTAGGGGGATAGATGGTGATGTTTAATTTGCTTCTGCTATGAGTCGCATTGGGACCAATTCGTTTAAAAAAAAAATGCTTGTGATTAACGACACTTGTTTTAAGTACAAGATAGAAAGAGGAAAGAAAGTGTAACACCGGCGCTGGTGACGACCTGAGAAGGGTTCGGGGTGTCACAAGAACTTAGGATTAGACTTCGAATTATTGGAAATATCTAGGACAGATTTCGAATGAAGCTATATCAAACAGTCAATAGAGCCAGTTAAGCCAAGCAATTGGAAATGGGACTTTTCGAGTCGAGGAAGCAAGCCTGTGAGATGTGGACTAGGCTAAGTTAGTGTGGGCCTTAGGCTCAAGGTGGACAGCCACCGTGGTGGGCCTAAGGCAATCAAATGAGCCCATTGGGCCAAATCAATTATTCATCTTTCAAGCCAATGATCCAACCTTAAGCCCAATTGAGCCCAATCAATTTCCAAGCCCACTCCTATGCATGGCCAAGCCCATTTCTTAGGCCCATCCACCGATTTCAGCCCAAGCACAGAATGGGAATTGTGCAAGGAGAAATGACCAAAATTCCTGTAGTTGTAGGGAGAAAAAGCTAGAGAAGAGAGAGAAAATGATGATGGCTTGGCATGGGGACTTGGAGCAAGCATTGAAGACCTTGATGGGGGCCTTGACAGCCCTCACATCACTCTCTCTCTCCCCTCATTCGGCTCTCCCTCGACGTAGCTCTCCCTCCCTTGTTCTCCCTCTCTTCCTGTTTCTGTTCGAACTAACCTTTCGTCAAAGATCCGAGTTAAAAGTTGTCTTTCTAGATTAATTAGCTTACACTTTACCCACCATCGCAAAGAAGACATCTAGACCGTTCTAATGAGACCTGCCACTCGCCGGAACGATGCTCTAGTCATCCCGAAATCCGGCGACAAGCCGCCAGCTGCCAAACCGCCCGGCTTTGCCTAGTTTTGTTTGGTTCGCAATTTTGGCCCGTTTTCTCCTAATTTGACCCTTCTTTCACCTAGCTCAGCTACCAGCCACTCCCCCTTGACCTGCTGGTGTCGCCGGTTGCTGGTTGCCCCCTTTGCTGGAGCTCTAGGCAAGCCATTCAACTTGTTTTCTCCTCCGGCAAGGCTGTTTTTCAGTGTTTTCAGAGGGAGTCTGAGTTGTTGTTGCTGCTATTTTGAGCTTGGGATACCTTGGATTGTCATGGTAGAGGTCCCGAAGCATCGCCTCCTTCGTCGCCGTTGTGTCGGTGTCTTCGGCCTGCTTAACGAGTGAGTTTAACGCCTACTCATTCGGTTAGAGCCTAAACTTGTTTTGGGTTAGTTTAATTATTGTTAATTCCAGTTTATGTGATTTAATTAAATTCTATTAGTCCTAAGATAGGTTGTTAGATTAATGGCAAGATTAGTTTAGCGTAATTTTACTTTATTAGCTTAATGATGCTTATGTGGTTAATTAGGCATGTTTATCTTAATTGATTGATTTCCTTAATTTAATCATTGTATTAATGATTTTTGAATATAATTTATTGTTTAATAAATTTTGGAAATTTACTGTTCACGTGCACTGTTCACTAGTACAGTTCATCCAAAATGTGAAAAGTGTGTAAAATTCATGTGTGTTGTTTTTACGAAGTGATTGGATGTGTTATTACTTAAACATCAGCTTGAATTGTATATTTTCTAAAAATTATGCTGGGTTGGCTGGTCGTTAGAATTTAGTACTGATCGCGGTGACATGGTTAGTTTGTGCAAATTGATTGTTAAATTGTACAATCATGTGGTGATGGTGAAGATTTCGTTATTTAACTTAAAAATATCGGGTGTCGAGTTCTGACACTGAGCAAGGTTTTTAAATACCATATCAGCTTGTGTGAGCATCAATATCAACTTGTGTGAGCATCATTGTTAGCTTGTGTGAGCATTTGTACGTTAGCTTATGAGAGCAATGATCGTTTATCAACTTGTGAGAGCAACAATCCATTTATTCGCTTCTGCGAGCTATCATCTATTTATCAGCTTATGCGAGCTATCATCTATCTATCAGCTTGTGTGAGCTACCATATATATATCAGCTTGTGCGAGCTACCTTTTACATCAGCTTGTGAGAGCATTGCATCCATTTCAGCTTGTGTGAGCAGTGATTAAATGGTATGAATAGATGGTATGAATTGATAGATGAATAGATAGTATGGTTGAATACATGGTATGAATTGATAGATGGTGTCAATCGTATGATATCAATTGGATTGATTGAATTGATGGACGCATGTGATGGATTGATGCATGTTAGGTGGTGCAATAGTGTGCAAGAACGCATGAGAATCATTGCATTGTTGATTCTTGTCACGGATGAGTTAAGCACATTGTTTATGGCACACACGCATGAACCGCTAACGTGCAAGGTGTGGCAATGGTTAAGTGAGATTGTTTGTGATGTGACTTGTATAATCTAATGGCCATGTGCATTGCGTGTATCGTGCAAAATTATAACATGTAGGGTATGGCATACCAAGTAAGGTTGTATGCGAATCGACTATTGGCTGTTTCTTGTGGTGGGGTAGTTCTGCATAGATACCTTGAGTTGAGTTGGTGTACTGACCGGGGCTTAGGGGTGGAACTTTCTGAGATTTATATCTCACTGGTTATTGAATAACCATTTTCAGGTCCCTAGTATGAAGAGCCAGGAGCTTGAAGGAGAAGGGTTAGGAGCATAAGTGGCTCAGTAGTTCTTTATGACATAGACCTTCTGTATAAGCTTGAAGTGTTTATCAAAGTGTATTTGATTTAAAATCGGTTGTCCTGTTTTTCTATCCCATGTATGTCGTTGTTAAGGGATTAATTAATTCACTTCCGCATGTGCAATAAAATGAAAAAGGGTCGGCGACGTCTTGGGAACGTCACGAAATTCTATCAACCACCGAGGGTTGTGTATGCGCTCAAAGTTTTAGGCGTGACATTTTTACTATTGAGGAAAGTGGAATAGCGGCCGAGCAAGGGAAGAAGAAGGCAGCTCCCTCGTTCTCTCCGCTGTTAACTCCTTCGATCAACTCTTGAAGGCCCTATGTGGCGCTTGGATGAAGACAGCTGGGGAAAACATGGCCATCCACTGAAATCTTTGGCTGCACCTCCTCCCCTTTCATGAACGGACGTGTCTTTCATTGGAAGGAAACAACTTCATGCGTGCGTGTCTTCGTTTGTTGCATCGAGGAGAAGCGATCGGCATGACTGCATGGTGGAAATCCTTGGCACTTTTCTTCATTAATTTCACGTACATATGGGGTCGAAAATGACTTGCATGAAAGGTTCACTTAGTCAGTTACGAGTGCGAATGATTGTTGGTCTCACATGTGTCTTTGCATGAAGAACATTTAAGTGAGGTGATAGGCTGAACGACAATCAAATCATCATGATGCTGAGTAGGAATGACGATAAGGGTACACCGCAAGAACATGACAAAACATAATGTCTCGGTTTGGTGATGGTAGTAATAAAACGGGGGCCGTAAGTGGTGCCAACGACGTAGTTCGACGACAAACTCATTGATCTGTCACGAAACATTATGTACTCGAGGTTCGCAAAATTCGGATATCACAAAGCGATTCTCTTAACAAAAGTAAATTAGCCATTAGAACACAAAAATAAATATGAACGAAAATCAATTAAATGCACGAAAATGCCTAAAGATTGGCTCTGATACCATTGTTAGGATTTTACGAAACATGTATAGGCTAAATAAACTTAAATGCAGCGAAAGCAAAGATAAAATTCTACTATACATGTATCTCGAAAGGTGTCATTCGTACATTTTAATAAAAAATTAGAATATTTAAGAGGGTTATATGGATTACCTTTCAAAGCGTGCTTTAAACGATTAGATTCAAATGTTCTTCAGTTTGAGCCACCACAAACGTTAGACCTCTAGTTTAGACATAGCACCAATGCACATTGAACGAAAAAGAGCTCGTAGGTGATCACCACTATGATTGTGCTAGCAATCTTGTGGAGACAATTTGTAAGGACTTAGGCCTCCCACCGTGTAATATTGTTTGCTTCGGGCCTTCGGCCGTCATGGCTTTAAAACACGCTGGATCCTTACAAATAGTATCGAGCCGACTCCCAACCACGTGTGGGGCCATAGCGAGGGTGTTGTGCTCCCAAAGGGGGACAGTGTGATGGCGTAGGCGGCGGTGCATCCGTTCCTCGATCCTTGGATTGCGCAGGGAGGGGGCGCGTCTCCTGTCCTACATCACTTAGTGGGGGAGTCCTGGGCTAGTCAATAAGACTTGAGTTCTCTAACCTGTCTAACGTGCTTTAAAGCCGTGAGGGCTAAAGGCCCAAAGCGGAAAATATTACACAGTGGGAAGCCTGGGTCCTTTCAAACCACCTCGGTCCTCGGATGTGCACAGGGAAGGGGCGCGTCTCATGTCCCACATCGCTTAGGGGGGAGTCATGGGCTAGTTTATAAGGCTTGGGTTCTCTAATTTGTGTAATGCATTTTAAAGCCGTGAGGGCCAAAGGCCCAAAACGAACAATATTTTGAAAGGACCCGAGCCTCCCACTTGTGTAATATTGTCAGCTTTGAGCCTTCGGCCCTCACGACTTTAAAACGCGTTACACATGTTAGAGAACCCAAGCCTTATAGACTAGCCCATGACTCCCCCCTAAGCGATGTGGGACAAGAGATGCGCCCCCTTCCTACACACGTCCGGGGATCGAGGCACGGACGCACCGCTATCCCTCCTCCCCACGCACCACCGCCTGGGCCGTCACACTCTCCTCCCTTGAGAGCACAACGCCCTCTGTTGACACCTAAATTTTGCCTAATCGTTTAGTAATTAGTTGCATATAAAAAAATAAAAAATAAAAAAAGAGGTAAAATTGCATTTCATATATAGTTGCATTTGCATCAGTACCAAAACACAACCAAACACGGCGGCTCGCGGTCGATTACGTGCACAAAAGGTGGTCTCTCTCTTGCTGATTTGAAAGTACACAATGAAAGAAAGAAGAAAGAAGAGTTCTTCACGTCCATTGTCTCTTCCTCATTAATGCATGCACCATGCGTGGATAAAATTCGGCGGAAGTAAAAATTCTAGCCGCACGCGTGAAGAAAGCAAAGAAAAATTCTCCACTACACACGCGAGATTTCTGGAGAAAGTCTGCAAGAACATGGGCTCACCATTTTATAATATTTTATAGTGAGAATTCTCTCCTTCCTGGAGAGCAAATCAAGAAAGAATATCCGCCCATTGTCTCTCGCTCATTAATGCATGCACATGCATGCGCAAGAATTCGGCGGACGTGAGAAGCCTCGAAGAAGCAAAAGGGAAGCCCAAGATATATTATAATATACTCTCTCAAGTGGGGGTCGTGAATTTTGGTGAAGTGAGGAGGAGTGTGCTCAAGAAAGAAGCAAGTAACAAGCAAAGAAAAGTCAATAGTTGTGGCTAAATTAATGAGTGTCGACGGTGGCCTCCTTATTTGAAAAAATCCGGACGTGAACAGCAAGGAAAAATGACGGCCGCCTCCTATTCACACTAAAGTTGGTTGGACTCCAAGAACCCTATAAATACGCAAGGGGAGGCCACGCAAAAGGGGAGAACGAAAAAATTGGCTGAAGAGGTTTTGTGAGAGCTATTAAAAAAAGAGAGCCCGTGTGGAGACACACAAGTTCAGAAAAAAAAAAAGGATTAAAAAAGGAGAGACTCTCGAGAGAAAGAAGAAAAGATGAAGTCGGGGGGGAGATTAAAAAAGAGAAAAAGCGAGGAAGAGAGAGACGCATAGAGTGAGACGTGAGAGAGAGACGAGAGAAAGAAGTGACTGAACAGCAAATAAAAAAAGAGGAAAAGACCCCACTTGTTCATCTTCTTCGGAGTTTCCTTGGTCGCTCGGTTGCCCCCTGCACCGACCGACCCACTTCCACTCCGCCCCCCCCTTGCGACGGCTCGCTTTGCTTCTGCTCCTGTCCGCCCAACCGCACCACCAGTCACCGCCACTTCACCCGCGACACCCGACGCTCCCTCCTCCTCCGTTCTTGCCGTCGCTCGCCTTCATCGCGCCCGCCAGCTTCCGCTGCAACTCGCGCTGACCCGACTGACGACCCGACGCTCGCAAACCGCGCCCGACGCCGCAACCCACACCACCTTCGCCCGCCCGTCGCGCGCATCTCCACCCGTCTCTGCAACCAACCGCTGCTGCGCCTCTTACCGCCCGTTAACGCCAGCAACCTGACGCCACGAACACCCGCCTCTACGCCGGTAGCCCGCGCCTCCGACACCGCGCCACCGTCCCTGCCGTCGCCGATCATCACCCCTGCTCGCTCGTCACCGCGCCTGCACCTCCGCCTGACGTCGCGCCACCGCCCAGACGTCCGCAAGCTGCTCCACTCGCCACCACGTCTCCCTCGTCTTCGCCTGGCCCGAGCTGCACGCTGCTGCTCCTTCCCTGCAGGTACACCAGCGACGACGAGTTGTGTCAAGCACCACCAGCCACGACCCCTCGCTGTCCTGAGCTCGCTGACTCGACCCCGGCCTGCTCGCTGCTCTGCCGAGTCCACCAGCCCTCCTTCCTGAGTTGCTGCGCCTGAGCTGCCCCCACAAAGCCCACGACGAGCTTGACTAGAAGCTGCTGTGGCCTTGCAACCGCCACAGCCCGACCCCGACGCGAACCACCGTTCGTGAAATTTTGGCGCGATCCAAATAAGGTAGTTTTCTTTAACCATATTTCTTTTAAATATTATTATATAAACTGAAATGTTTGATATTAATTGAGGTTTTAGGCATTACCTAATAGGATCTTGTTGGTAAAAATCATCATAATTATTAATTTGGTTCGTAAGATTTCGAACCATTTTTTTAATTATGTTGATTTTGATAATATCTTGGCTTTAGAATCATTATAATTATTAAGTTGATCCGAGAGACTTCGGATTAATTTTTCAATTATTTTGATTTTTCTTGATTTGTGGTGTTGTTTAGGAATAAAATAATCGTTAATTTAATCCGTGAGACAACGGATTATTTTTCAATTATTTTAATCCTTCATTTGATTAATATCCTGAGTGAGTTGGGTATAATGCTTATTTGGTAATTGTTTGTTTTGGAAAACACTAAAAAAAGAAAAAAAAATCAATCAAATCTTGCATCGGAATATGATAGCTTCATAAATTAGGATTGCATTTTGCATGTCATGATATATATAGGGCTTCATGATAGTATTATTTTGTTTGAATATGATTGCATAATTTTGGGATAGATTAGGAGAGGATCTAAATAGTTTTTTTTTTTTTTTAAATAGGGTTTTACATTATGTTTGCATATTTTAATAATCTCATTTAAAAAAAAAAATTCTTAAATAGGATAGGTCACATGTTTAGAATTTATCTAGTTAGATTTTCAATAGATTGCATGTTACGGCTACTTAATTAAGATGATTTTCCGAATTAAATTGGGATTTAATCTAAATTATTTCCTAACTTGAGTAGGATAACTTGTCAAGTTTGGTAGTCAATTTTCAGTAATTATTTCGAATTTCAAAAAGAAAAAAACATCATGTGCATTTTATATATATATATATAGTTGCTTGCCTTATTGTGTTTAATTCCTCAATGTTTTTTTTTTTTCCTTTTTGAATGTTATCTTTAATGTTTGTGCACTCGTATGATCACTTAAGTGTTTTAGGCTAAAATCAATTCAAGCTGCCTGCAAAACATTTTTCTGAAATAAAAGAGAAAAGGTACCGAAAGGGCGTTAGAAAAATCTAGCGTAATCAAGTCCCCGAACTCATTTAATCTCTGGTTCGTAGGAGTGAAGTAATTCTCCCATTACTTTACTTGGGTTTCTAATCGACCCACCAAAAATAGATTAGTGGCGACTCCATGATAAAAAATCTTTTGGATATTAAGAATTTGAACCTAAGTCGCGAATTGGTATGGGCTTGGGAGAGCCCGAGTTAAGTCCGGGCTTAACAATCCATTAGCCGAACCCTTAGGTGGTCCAACCCGCTTCGGGAGGTCGCGACAGCTTGGCGACTCCACCGGGGACTTGATTTAAGACTTTTAGTGGACTTAGGCCAATTTTCTCTTTTCAAAACAAAATCATTTTTGTTTGGCAGCAAGGATCCCGTGCGTCCCTAATATTTAAGGTGTTAAATGTTCTTGCAGGATGGGAGGTATAAGGGGAAGTGTTTGCTAACCTTTGTTTTGTAGGGAGGTGTAGGAATGTATGGTTTATCTTTATGAATGAAGTGTTGTTTGATATGAACTGTTATGCATGCCTATGCATTTACACGACACTATTGCACACACAACCTGCTGCCGGACCTGGGCTGCGATAGGATTTTTAGGATGGTGTTGAGAAGGGCACTTCCTCAAAAGCGAGACTGCTATGTAGAGGTTGACCTTCTCTTCCCCGAAAGTTTTTCATGGTGTCGACTGTGTTTGTCCATATCCGTGAGACTGCGTGATTATAGCACATTCCTTTCGACTGAGCCTGAGTTAGGAGGATCTGACACGTTAATGCGAGACTGCAACGGTCAGATTATCCTCTTAACTCCACTTTGCTAAGCCGTCTAGGTAGAAATCGAGCCTCACGTTTCATGTGTGTGTCTATGTGATTGTCATCCGTTTCAGGTGAAAGTAAGTTGTCTAAACTTTGACTTTGCAATTTACTTACTTCATTGCATTTTTGTCGGTCCATGACAATAGGTTTCGTCACCAGTCTTGTTTTATATGCAATGGGGAAAACCGATTTACAGTTCATTTCCACTCCCAAAAAAGAGCTCAAAACGTGGTTGGACCAATTAGATCAAGAGGGCCAAAGATATGTGAAAGCAAGAATCACCCGACTTCTCCCATTGCTAGAGATCAACATCCACTCTGGTGTTATGTAGGCGCTACCACACTTTTGGTGTCCGCAGACTTCCACCTTCATATTTGGTGAGCACGAACTAACCCCAACATTGGAGGAATATAGTGTTGCCATTGGAATGCCTCTTGAAAAGGAACTTGTTAGGCCGCCTATCGGTATAGATTCTATTTCTGAATTATCACAGTTTTTAACAATCAAAGCTGAAATGGTAAGGAAGGTTGTCAAAGCCAATTGTTATGCATGCCCATTTTCTTTTTTGGCAAAGTGTTTTGCAAATCAACCAATGATTTCAAAGGCTAGGATTTTTATTTTAGCATTTTTTGGACTAATTGTTTTTCCTTATCGAAAAAATGCGATAAATCCTTCAATTTCATGGGTGGTTAGCCAAGTTTGTGACGGGTTAAATTATGTCAACATGATTTTGGCTGAAACATTTTTGTCATTAAACCGTTTCAAACAAAATGAAGAAAGGACCATGCGTGCCCTCCCGGAACTTTTGCAAATATGGTTTTTCTCCCACATAAAAGGGTTTAGGCACCTTATGAAACAATTTAAAATAGATGATTTTAGACATCCCATACAAAAATTTGAGGTCTTGGAACGTTTTGCCCCGAGTAAACAATACTCATGTTGGATCAATTTTCTGAAAAATCCTAATCCTGAAGCATTCTTATGGCACGCTAAATGGTTCCATGTTGAGGAAGCTCGTTTCTCTCATAAATATGATGAGCCAATCCCACTACCGGGTCTCTCTGGTACTACTTCTTATTACCCATATAGGGTGGCCCGTCAATATAGAGCTTTACAAGAAATTCCTCCGCCCCTCAAGACGGAGTTGTTCCAAGATCGTTTTACTCGAATGGGCTATGACCACTTCAACGACATCCAGACGATCATTGCTGCATGGAATGAATGTCATCCAGAGAAGATTTTGGTGCCCAAGAGACTGAAAGGTGAGGAGGAGATTCACCATGCGTCGACATTCTATATCCAACAACACCGGATTCCTGTTGCCTTACGTCCAGTGGTCCCTGATGTGACTGAGAAGCCTACTTAGCAAGCACGGATTGAGCATCTTAAACGGAAAGTGGAAATGGCTGAAGCCGAAAATAAAAAGCTTCGCAAGGCATTGTGCTCCCGAAAGCGTATAAAATGAGATGTTTCCTTAGTTTCAATGTTTAGGAAGTTTGATTTTAGTTTAGGGGATTTGCTTTCAATTCTTAGTCCAATGTTTAGGGAATGTTTATTTCAACTTTTAATGGAATTTGGTTTCAGTCTTAGTGAGTTTTGAATAAATGAGGCAAATAGACCATTGTCATGGACCGTTTTCCTATACTTGGTTTTTATATTACCTCTGTTATTTTTAAGGTGATAACGGATCCTCCACGTTCGCCCATCATTACACGATCA
This sequence comes from Eucalyptus dawsonii, assembly GCA_016097615.1. NCBI lineage: Eukaryota > Viridiplantae > Streptophyta > Magnoliopsida > Myrtales > Myrtaceae > Eucalyptus > Eucalyptus dawsonii. Next base: position 79,542,193 of record CM027873.1, on the reverse strand, counting down.
AGAGCAAAAATGGCCGACCAAACAGAAATGCATGATCGTATGACCGCCATGGAAAACCAACTCCAGCAGTTGCTCACCTCTATGCAACTTATGACAAATCAAATGCAATCCCTCCAAGTGAATCAGACTCTTGCGCCCACTCTCCCCGAGATAGTAGTCCCAAAGCAGACGGACAAGGCCCATATGGGTGATGACAACATGCCTGAGCTGGAGGATGACCCATTGTTCATCACAGCTGAAAAGGCTGAGCCCGACAATGTCCCTAAGGCGGAGCAAGATGAACGCTTCGCCAAACTTGAAGAGAAACTGAAACAATTGCAAGAGTCGCAGAATTCACTCCCGTTCGACTTGTCGGTTTATGAGAAGGTCAAAATGCCGAAGAAGTTTAAGATGCCGTAGTTCGAAAAATACGACGGCACTTCCGCCCAAAAGCTCATTTGCAGATGTACCACGTACGCATGGCCCAATACGTCAAGAACGAGCCTCTCATGATCCAATCATTTCATGCAAGCTTGATCGGGCCCGCACTCAACTGGTACATAATGAAAAATGTAAACCTTCTCGACACCTAGAATGATGTGGCTGACGCTTTCCTAAAGCAGTATAAGTTCAACATGGGCATTGTACCTTCCCGAGAGGATCTTGAGCGGATGGAGAAGAAGAAAAGTGAGTCATTTAAGGAGTATGCTATAAGGTGGCGAAACTTGGCAGCTCAAATCACTCCTGAGCCCACAAACAAGGAGTTGATGAAGTTGTTCGTCAAGACTCTCCCGTATGAATTCCGTAACCGGATGGCTAGCACATACGTTGAGAACTTCAACCAACTTATCCCAGTGGGTGAACAGATCGAGATGGGACTAAGGGATGGATGGTTCAATGAACCGACTCATCAAGGCAAAAGGTTCACCATGAAGAAAGATAAAGAACCGACCACTGAAATCAATGTTGCATATGCGCAACCAGCCCCTAGTAAGCCTCCGATGGTTCGTGTCCCCGGGAATCAGCAAGATGGAGGCCGAGTGCCTCCACAGCGGAAATTCACCAAAAGGTAGTTCTCTCCTCTTCCTGGCCCTCTATCTCAGGTCTTACCGATACTCCGAAACAAGGGATTGATCTCCCACGAACCGAAGCTGCCCAATGCTAAAAAATTCTCTAACTATGACCCCTCCAAAAAGTGTGAGTATCATATGGGAGAGGTCGGCCATTCAACTGATGAATGTTTGACTTTGAAACACAAGATCCAAAATTGGTTGGATACTAAGGCATTTTCTTTCCATACTACCCAACCGAATGTCAAGAAGAATCCGTTGCCGGAACATCAGGAAAACGTGAATGCAATCTTCGAGCTCAATACTGGTAAAAAGACAAACTTGAAGGTGTCTGTCAAAGATATCTATAGCAGATTAGTTAGAGTTGGTTACTATCCGACAGATGAGAATCCTCCCTTGCCTACCATGAAGGAAAGGGTTCAAGAAATGGTTAAGACTTTGGTGTGATCGTGTATGCTGATCAAGCTGGAATAGTGTCAACTATCTCGAAGTCATCATTGACCGGGAGAAAGAATTTGCTAAGTTAAGTGCTGAAAAGAGTGAACGGATCCATTGATCGAGGACATGCCCCCACTTGAGGACGCCTCCGACCATGAAGGACCGATAGTGGAAGTGCCTTCAACCGATGAAGAAATAATTATTGAGATGCCCCACCGTATGAGTACACGGATAACAAAGCGTTCCCGGTCATACGAGCTAGATGTTGACTGATTACAAGGTCTGGTCGGACCTATGCTCAAGCTAATACCCAACCCGTAAAGCCGATTCGATGAAGAGGCTAAAGAATTTCTGGCTATAATCAAAGCAAGTGAGTATAACGTGGTCGACCAGGTTGCGGAAATTACCCGCTCAAATCTCTTTACTTGAACTCTTGCAAACGTCTCCCACACATCCAAAGTCTCTAATGAAGGTTTTGAGCGAAGTGCGTGTACCGAGACGATCGAGGTAAACGGGTTGGAGGAATTTGTAGGGTCGATTCTTCTTAAGGATTTAATAGCCTTTTCGATGAAGAATTCCCTCTTGAGGGGAGGGGACATACTAAGGCGTTATATATATCTCTGTCAAGTGTAAGGCTTCCCATGTGGCTCGAGTACTCATTGATAATGGGTCTGCCTTGAATATTTGTCCATTGGCGACTCTTCATCGCCTTAAAATAGATCCTTCAAAAATAAATGCTGCAAAGACCTCCGTCCGAGCTTTTGATGGTACAAGAAAGGAGGTGATAGGGAGACCCACCTTGATCTGCAAATAGGCCCGGTGACGTTCAACGTCCTTTTCCGGGTGATGGACATTCCTACGGCATTCAATTTCCTATTAGGTCGCCCACAGATTCATACCGCTGAGCTGTGCCATCAAGTCTCCACCAAAGCGTGAAATTTGTTGTTAAAGGAAAGCTAGTCATTGTTTATGGCGAGGAGGATCATCGAATCTATCATGAGACGGCCATCCCCTACGTCGAGCCGAAACGTAGGGAGGAGTCAAGTTACCAATCGTTCGAACTTGTATCCACTATTCATGCATCTCGAGGATCGACAGCACCTATCCCTCATATGTCAAATGCAGCAGTTATGGTAGCAAGAGTGATGGTTGGAAATGGCTTTATTCCCGGCCGTGGACTTGGTAAAAAAGAGCAGGGTATCCGGAATCCTATTGAAGCCCCTCGAAGGTCTCGTTCCGCCGGATTAGGGTATCATGGAAAAGGTGGAGGACATGAACAAGAGAGGAAAAACTCATTACTCCTCGATATCCGCGAGACATTCCCCGGCCCTGCTAGAATGATGCATGATGAAGGAGGAGTGATCGCCACCCAAGGTATCGTGCCCGATGGATGGAGTAGCATGGATGACCGACAACTTCAAAGACGGAGGATCCGGATAATGAGATGGAAGGGATCACGAACCTATTCGATGATCTCCTTATAGGTGCCATTGACGAAGAACCATCGGAGGAAATGGGTGCTGACCCCAAGAGTAACACATTTACTTTTCCGCACTCCCCTACGTGGGAATCTTATCGCTTTTAGGATTTGATGTTTTCTAGGGTTTGCTTATCGTATTCTGCATGTCGTTTGTCGAGTTGATGTTTGCTAGGGTTTGACTTGTTAGGGTTTCATTTCACTTTGATTGCCGTACTTTTCAATCCAATAAATGTAATTTGGTTGATGAATATCAATTACAATTACAAGTTTTATTTTGAGGGCATGATGGGGTATACCAAACCAGCCCGTTGATGATATCCAACCGATGAAAGAAAAGAAAAATCCAAGGAGAATTCTGAGGCCTGGGCTTCATCATGCTTCCTCGTGTCATAAATTTTTTCCAAAAAATTTTTGCCAAAATTCTTTAAATAAAATAAAAATTCGAAAAAATCAATCAAAATATTCGAAAGGAAGGAAAATTCGAAAAAATAGAAAAGAAATTCATGCCTTTTAGCCTTGTTTGTCTTTTTGAACAATCCATTTTATGTTTCAGGAGCAGCCTTATGACAGGCAAAGAGGTGAAAATGGTCCAATCCAATGTCATGAGTGATGATGGTGATGACCACGATGACCCAAATGGTGACTCCATTGGAGTACAACAAAGCTGGAACAACCTGAAAAACCCAAAGTCCTCACCTCTGAGCAAACCGTCACTATCAATCTAAGTGATGCCGAGGAGCCCAAAGAGATAAAGATTGGGGCAAATCTTCCCAAAGATGAGGCTGAGCACCTGACTCAATTGCTAAAAGAATATCAAGATATCTTTGCTTGGACATACGCTGATATGCCGGGTTTAGATCCGTCGATTGTGGAACACTGTTTGCCCACTAATCCAGACGTGCATCCCAAGAAGCAGAAGCTTCGGAGGACTAAACCAGAGCTCTCGAAGAAGATAGAAGAGGAAGTAATGAAACTTCTCAAAGTGGGATTCATCGAAGTCTCGCAATACCCTGAATGGGTGGCCAACATAGTACCGGTCATGAAGAAAGACGGTCGAGTCCGAGTGTGTGTTGATTACCGGGATTTGAACAAGGCCAGCCTAAAGGACGACTTCCCATTGCCACATATCGATGTTCTTGTGGATAGTACTGCCGGATTTGAATTATTCTCTTTCATGGATGGTTTTTCATGCTACAACCAGATAAGAATGAAGGATGAAGACAAAGAGAAGACAGCATTTATCACCCCGTGGGAACCTTTCATTATAAGGTCATGCCCTTTGGACTCAAAAATGCAGGGGCAACTTACCAACGAGCCATGGTTACGTTGTTCCATGACATGATGCATGAAGAAATCGAGGTATATGTTGACGATATGATTGCAAAAACCCGACCTGGGAAAAGTCATGTTGAAACCCTCAAGAAGTTATTTGATCGTCTCCGTGAATTCAAACTCCGTTTAAACCCTGCCAAGTGCGTGTTCGGGGCAGCATCAGGGAAATTACTTGGGTTTATGGTGAGTAGCAAAGGGATCGAGATTGACCCATCTAAAGCCAAGGCAATATGTGAATTGCAACCTCCGTCGACAGTGAAGGAGGTTCGGAGTCTCCTAGGGAGACTGAATTACATTGCACGATTTATTTCCCAACTCTCTAAGACCGCTAAGCCGTTCTTCAAACTCTTGAGGAAAAACGTACAAGTTGAGTGGAATGATGAATGTCGAGAGGCGTTCGATAAGTTGAAGCAATATTTGATGAATCCACCCGTTCTTGTCCCACCAATATCGGGGCATCCTTTGATTTTATACCTCACAATCCATAGTGAGTCATCAAGCGCGATGTTAGCTCGAAGAGTCCCTTGGATCGAAGGAACGGGCCATTTATTATCTCGCAAAAAGTTCACGTCTCGGAGCTAAAGTATTCGATGCTGAAAAAACTTGTCTGCGTTAGTATGGGTATTGCATAGATCGCGACAGTACACCTTGCATTACCGGACGTTTCAGTGACCGAGAACGATCCCATCAAGTATTTATTTAATCAACCAGCTTTGGTGGGTAAGCTAGCCAAATGGCAAGTCTTGATTTCGGAATTTGACGTGCGCTTCATGCCACAAAAATCAGTTAAAGGCCGAGTAATTGCTGATATATTGGTGAGAATCCTAGAATCTTGAATGATGATGATTGTCCTTTAGATGATCGTATTTTGGCCATAAATGAAGATGCATGGTCTATGTTCTTTGATGGAGCTGTGAACTTGTCCGTTCGCATGCTACCGGGGCGATTGATATCCCCAGACGGACAACACCACCCAGTGGCCGCGAAATTAATATTCCCATGCACTAACAATATAGCTGAATATGAAGCTTGTATTCTCGGACTTCAAGCCGCAGTTGAAATGGGAGTGGCCAAATTGAAAGTATATGGAGATTCCGCACTAATCATACTCCAGACTGTAGGTGAATGGAAGACCAGGGATGCCAAATTACTGCCATATCATAAGTACCTCGAAGAGTTGGTGAAGGAGTTCGATGAAATTTCATATGACTACTTGGCTAGATCTCATAATCAGTTCGCCGATGCCCTGGCAACGTTGTCATCTATGTTGCAAGTTATTGATGGTTTAGAAGTTGAGCCTTTGAAAATTGAGGTTCTAGCCAAACCTTCTTATTGCATGGTCGTGAATGAAGAGCCTGATGAGAAGCCATGGTATTGCGACATCTTGAACTATATTCAAAAGCAGGAATTTCCTGAAGGGAGCACTCCAGCCGATAGAAAATACATAATGAAGATGGCCTCAAAGTTCTTCGTCAGTGGTAAGAACTTATACAAGAGATCTTATGATTCAGTTTTATTGAGATGCGTAGATGAAGCAGAAGCCATCCAAATCATGCAAGAAGTGCATGAAGGAGTTTGTGGCCCACACATGAATGGGCACATGTTAGCCAAGAAGATTATGAGACTAGGTTACTATTGGCTTGCGCTGGAAAGTGACTGCATACAGCATGTTAGAAGTTGCCATCGTTGCCAAATTTATGGAGATAAAATAAATGTTCCTCTAACGGAGTTACACCAGCTATCGAGCCATGGCCTTTCTCAATGTGGGGGATCGATGTGATTGGCCCAATAAATCCCAAAGCTTCAAATGGGCACCGATTCATATTGGTGGCAATAGATTATTTCTCAAAGTGGATTGAAGCCGCATCATATGTTAATGTCACAGCTCGAAACGTGGTGAAATTTATTAGGCGTGACATAATCGCCGTTATGGTGTCCCCGAAGCAATTGTCACGACAATGGGACAAATCTGAATAACAAGTTCGTGGATGAGTTGTTCGGTGAGTTCAAAATCAAGCATTTGAATTCATCACCTTACCGCCCGCAAATGAATGGAGCTGTTGAGGCAGCTAATAAGAACATCAAGAAGATCCTGGCTAAGATAGCCGAGAATTATCGAGATTGGCATGACAGGTTACCCTTTGCTCTAATGGCGTATCGGACATCGATCCGAACATCTACCGGGGCAACCCCTTTCTCCTTAGTTTATGGCATGGAGGCAGTCTTGCCTGTGGAAGTAGAAATCCCCTCTTTGAGAGTCTTATCCCAAGTGGAATTTTCCGAGGCAGAATGGACACAACAAAGGTTCGAGCAGTTGAACCTGATTGATGAGAAAAGGTTAAAAGCTCTTTGCCATGGTCAGGCATATCAACAAAGAATAGCCAAGTCTTTCAATCGGAAGGTACGACCGAGACACTTCGAAATGAATGATCTAGTTCTAAGAAAGGTGTTGCCGATTTTTCCTGATCCTGGAGGCAAATTCGCTCCAAATTATAGCGGCCCGTATATGGTGAAGAGGGTACTCCCTGGAGGTGCCTTAATCCTTACAGAAATGGATGGTCGTGAGTTTTCTAATCCTGTTAACTCGATCTTTGTGAAGAAGTATTACCCTTGAAAGAATTTGTTGTGAATTGAAGGTACTCATTTCTTCATTGTGGGAATGGATTGGATGAGATGAGAAGTAGGCCCTGTTCCATATACATAACGAATTCATTTGATTCGGTATATCAGACGTGTTGACCCAGAGTCAGTTCAATTAAATAAAAAAGGAAATGCCCTGAGGACACCACCAGCGCCTCGGCCTAGTGGCACGGGGAATGAAAAGGTCCGAAAGCGACCGGGTTCGATCCCTAGAAATGGCAACAAGTTTGCCACCAAAAAAAAACATGTTTTTTTTACCAATCCTTTTCTTTCTTTTTGAGCTACAAACTCTTTGTAATTGTGACCTTTCAAAGGAGAATTTTGCATGATAGTTTTACCCGTTTAATTACCAATTGCACCGAGGATCGTCACCATCGATCAAGTTAATGAATGATGTGGAATGAATTGAACATGCTAAATGAGACATGTCGGGATGATGAAAGGCAAGCCTTATCCCATACACAATCCCTTGCTCATATACTGGCGAGATGAGTGTAGGAAATTCCATGTTTCTAAGGTAAAGAGTTTTCTCGCGAAAGGTACGATGATCGAAATGATGAGAGGCGGTTCATTCTCTATCCCAAACACTACGTGATCATCCATTGTTTAAACCCTTTTGAGCCCACTCACGTGAATAATTTTTAAATTACCCCTATCAAGAACCACCCCACACTGGGGCAAGCTGGAGGTAAGATGACATCATGAGGTGAGGAAATTGATAGGGATATTCTTGCTCCCACTCGCATCAATCTTCAAAGTGTTGCTATTACATTGAATTCATACGGTAATTTAAGTGCCTTAAGATGATGAAGAGCGGTTCTTTCTCTATCCTACACACTTTATCCATTGCGTAGCCCCTTTGAGCCTGTAAATTCATTTCATTTAAACCCAATTGGTGATCATCCCCCACACTGGGGCAAGGCAAAAGACAAATGTCCAAGTAGCAAAATCCCGTGTGCTGACAAAAAAATGAAAACTCTTCAAGAACCCAAAATGTTAAAGCATTACGTGGTTATTAAAAAAAAAAACAAAACAAAAGGGGCATGAAAAAGCAGTGTGCCCGGTAAAAGCAAGGCCAATGCCCATAGAAAATGAAAGAAAGAGTCAAGATAAAAAAGGGTGTATTCCCAGTGGAGTGGTACTCAAAGAACTCAAATGCCAAGTTTTTATAGTACCTATGAGGAAAATCCCAATGGTGAAAAAGAAGACCAAAGGACAATGCCAAGATGATCACCAATTCTCATCCCCCTATACACATTTTGAGCCTAATGATTCATTCACTTCTCAATCCATGAACTCAACCTACGTTACGTCCTTTACAAAGTCTCTTCAGATTAGGGCACCGAAATTAACGTAGGAATTCACATGCTTAAAAGCATCGCTCGAAGAAGTGTGAGCAAGGTCATTTCTATCTCATTCCGCAGGTTCCTTGACTTGTAAACCCGAAGGTGATTGCGAAGTATCGTTCTTTCATTAGCCCTGACTCAAAGAGTCCCTCTTTGTTGAGCCATTGACCGAGCCTACATTATTCCGATAAAGAACTCTCGATTGACCGGTCGTGCCGCTTGCGAGAATACTCGAACCCTTGTTGACATGATGAAAGTAAGATTGAGCGATTCCTGTGATCCGACATTAATGGTCGGGACAAAATAGCCTTCTTAATGAGAGTGAGCGAAAGTCCTTTCTAATTGAAAGTCTCTCATTTGGTATTCTTGAAAATCCATGTCATGAGTGAAAATTGTCATAAACGATGATTCTCCCGGTAGAAGTTCGGTGATGCAAATATGGTAAAACCATCATGCATAAATCTTGATTGAATGGATAAAAGCTTCAAAGTGGACTTTCGAGTGTGTTGAATTGCTTACTTCTTTGGCGAATGCATGTATTTTTGCTCTAATCATGTCGACGAGTAATGTTTCCTTGAAGACCCAAGAGCTCTGACATTTATGTTGCCTTTCGAAGCCTCGAGGTGAGAAACCTCCATGAATATTTGAAGCATATCCTCGATGTTCCAAAACTTCTTTCTACCAAGAGGTAAGTGACCTTCACGAATATCCCAGGTTTGTCCTAGGTATTCCTAAATTCTTGATGCTCAAAACTCTTCGTTAAGCATTTCACTCTGGATGTGAATGCTTTTCAATCTTTTTCGTTATACCTTAATTTGGATCTAGGTATTTCGAATCTTCTTAATCCAATGTTCATCTCACCTAACATTGAGTGTCTATTGGTTAAGTTTCCAAAAATTTTGACATCTCAGTCTGGATCTGGATGTCTCAAAACTCTTCGTTAAACATTTCACTTTGGATGTGAATGTTTTTCGATCTTTTTCGTTATACCTTAGTCTGGATCTAGGTTTTTCGAATCTTCTTAATTCAATATTCATCTCACCTAACATTGAGTGTCTATTGGTTAAGTTTCCAAAAATTTTGACATCTCGATGCGGATCTGGATGTCTCAAAACTGTTCATTAAGCATTTCATTCTGGATATGAATGCTTTCGATCTTTTCGTTATACCTTAGTCTCGATCTAGGTATTTCGAACCCCCTTAATCCAATATTCATCTCACCTAACATTGAGTGTCTATTGGTTAAGTTCCCAAATTCTTGACATCTCGATCTGGATCCGGATGTCTCAAAACTTTTCCTGTTTAGGCGACCGTAGAATAGTACGGGTCCTAGACAACATCTATTCAAAGGCCGTAGAATGGTACGGGTCCCGGAAGATAAATCCCCGTCTAGGCGACCGTAGAATGGTACGGGTCCCGGATATGTGACACCAACTATCTCGAGTTACTCTACCTCCTCGAAGGTAAGTTATTCCAGGTAAGTTCCTTTTATCATCGGCATTAGCATTTCCATGCATCATATAAATTGCATTTAAAAAAACAAAAACAAAAACAGAAAGAAAAGAAAATAGTCCCGAAAGTATCATCCATTGCATGTTCATGGTCAAAATTTAGGTATCATATTGTCTTTGAATGCAACCTCTACAAGCTCACCTTCAAAGAGGGGCAGGCTGTTGACACCTAAATTTTGCCTAATCGTTTAGTAATTAGTTGCATATAAAAAAAAAAAAATAAAAAAAGAGGTAAAATTGCATTTCATATATAGTTGCATTTGCATCAGTACCAAAACACAACCAAACACGGCGGCTCGCGGTCGATTACGTGCACAAAAGGTGGTCTCTCTCTTGCCGATTTGAAAGTACACAATGAAAGAAAGAAGAAAGAAGAGTTCTTCACGTCCATTGTCTCTTCCTCATTAATGCATGCACCATGCGTGGATAAAATTCGGCGGACGTAAAAATTCTAGCCACACGCGTGAAGAAAGCAAAGAAAAATTCTCCACCGCACGCGAGAATTCTGGAGAAAGTCTGCAAGAACATGGGCTCACCATTTTATAATATTTTATAGTAAGAATTCTCTCCTTCCTGGAGAGCAAATCAAGAAAGAATATCCGCCCATTGTCTCTCGCTCATTAATGCATGCACATGCATGCGCAATAATTCGGCGGACGTGAGAAGCCTCGAAGAAGCAAAAGGGAAGCCCATGATATATTATAATATACTCTCTCAAGTGGGGGTCGTGAATTTTGGTGAAGTGAGGAGGAGTGTGCTCAAGAAAGAAGCAAGTAACAAGCAAAGAAAAGTCAATAGTTGTGGCTAAATTAATGAGTGTCGACGGTGGCCTCCTTATTTGAAAAAATCCGGACGTGAACAGCAAGGAAAAATGACGGCCGCCTCCTATTCACACTAAAGTCGGTTGGACTCCAAGAACCCTATAAATACGCAAGGGGGAGGCCACGCAAAAGGGGAGAACGAAAGAAATTGGCTGAAGAGGTTTTGTGAGAGCTATTAAAAAAAAAGAGAGCCCGTGTGGAGACACACAAGTTGAGAAAAAAAAAAGGGATTAAAAAAGAGAGACTCTTGAGAGAAAGAAGAAAAGATGAAGTCGGGGGGAGATTAAAAAAGAGAAAAGCGAGAAGAGAGAGACCGCATAGAGGAGACGTGAGAGAGAGAGAGAAAGAAGTGACTGAACAGCAAATAAAAAGAGGAAAAGACCCCTACTGTTCATCTTCTTCGGAGTTTCATTGGTCGCTCGCCCCCCCGCACCGACCGACCCACTTCCACTCCGCCCCCTTGCGACGGCTCGCTTTGCTTCTCGCTCCGTCCGTCCGCCCCACCACTCCACCGCCACTTCACCCAAAGACCCGACGCTCCCTCCTCCTCCGTTGCTGCCGTCGCTCGCCTTCATCGCGCCCGCCAGCTTCCCGCTGCAACTCGCGGGGACGACAGGATTTACCCGACGCTCAGAAATCCGCGCCCGACGCTCGCAACCCGCACCATCTTCGCCCGCCATTCGCAGCGTATATCCACCCGTCTCTGTAACCAACCGCTCGCTGCGCCTCTTACCGCCCGTTAACGCCAAGAACGACGCCACGAACACCCGCCTCTACGCCGGCAGCCCACGCCTCCGACACCGCGCCACCGTCTCGCCGTCGCCGATCATCACCCCCGCCGCCGTCACCGCGCCCGCACCTCCGTCCGATGCCGCGCCACCGCCTAGACGTCCGCAAGCCGCTCCACTCGCCACCACGTCTCCCTCGTCTTCCCCGGCCCGGCGGCATGCCGCTGCTCCTTCCTTGCAGGTACACCAGCCGACGACGAGTTGTGTCAAGCACCACCAGCCACGACCCTCGCTGTCCCGAGCTCGCCGACTCGACCCCGGCCTGCTCGGCTGTCCGCGAGTCCACCAGCCCTCCTTCCCCGAGTTGCTTTGCCGAGCCCCCCACAAAGCCCGCGACGAGCTTGACCCGGAAACTCTTGTGGCCTTGCAACCGCCACGCGCCCCGACTCCGACGCGAACCACCGTTTGTGAAATTTTGGCGCGATCCAAATAAGGTAGTTTTCTTTAACCATATTTCTTTTAAATATTATTATATAAACTGAAATGTTTGATATTAATTGAGGTTTTAGGCATTACCTAATAGGATATTGTCGGTAAAAATCACCATAATTATTAATTTGGTTGGTAAGATTTCGGACCATTTTTTTAATTATGTTGATTTTGATAATATCTTGGCTTTAGAATCATTATAATTATTAAATTGATCCGAGAGACTTTCGGATTAATTTTTCAATTATTTTGATTTTTCTTGACTGTGGTGATGTTTAGGAATAAAATAATCGTTAATTTAATCCGTGAGACAACGGATTATTTTTCAATTATTTTAATCCTTCATTTGATGAATATCATGAGTGAGTTGGGTATAATGCTTATTTGGTAATTGTTTGTTTTGGAAAACACTAAAAAAGAAAAAAAAATCAATCAAATCTTGCATCGGAATATGATAGCTTCATAAATTAGATTGCATTTTGCATGTCATGATATATATAGGGCTTCATGATAGTATTATTTTGTTTGAATATGATTGCATAATTTTGGAATAGATTAGGAGAGGATCTAAATAGTTTTTTTTTTTTAAAATAGGGTTTTACATTATGTTTGCATATTTTAATAATCTCATTTAAAAAAAATTCTTAAATAGGATAGGTCACATGTTTAGAATTTATCTAGTTAGATTTTCAATAGATTGCATGTTACGGCTACTTAATTAAGATGATTTTCCGAATTAAAATGGGATTTAATCTAAATTATTTCCTAACTTGAGTAGGATAACTTGTCAAGTTTGGTAGTCAATTTTCAGTAATTATTTCGAATTTCAAAAAGAAAAAACATCATGTACATTTTATATAGGTAAGTTTTCATTCTAAAACAAGAGAAAACCCAATATATATATATATATATATAGTTGCTTGCCTTATTGTGTTTAATTCCTCAATGTTTTTTTTTTTTTCTTTTTTGAATGTTATCTTTAATGTTTGTGCACCCGTATGATCACTTAAGTGTTTTAGGCTAAAATCAATTCAAGCTGCCCGCAAAACATTTTTCTGAAATAAAAGAGAAAAGGTACCGAAAGGGCGTTAGAAAAATCTAAAGTAATTAAGTCCCCCGAACTCATTTAATCTCCGGGGTTCGTAGGAGTGAAGTAATTCTCCCATTACTTTACTTGGGTTTCTAATCGACCCACCAAAAATAGATTAGTGGCGACTCCATGATAAAAAATCTTTTGGATATTAAGAATTTGAACCTAAGTCGCTGAATTGGTATGGTCAGGAGAGCCCAAGTTAAGTCCAGGCTTAACAATCCATTAGCCGAACCTTTAGGTGGTCCAACCCGCTTCGGGAGGTCGCGACACCCTCGTTAGGCCCCACACACGGTCGTGAGTAAGCTCTAATGCCATTTATAAGGACTCGGGTCTCAACTATACACATATTATCCACTTTACATTAAATCCTCACAATTTTATTTTCTCGGGGCAGCCGATACTACCCCAAGAAAATGCATATGTACGGTTAGAGGGACCCAAGCCTTTAAAACTAGCCTAGGACTCCCCTAAGTGATGTGGGACATGAGACATGCCCCCTCCCCGCACACGCCTAGGACCGAGGCGCGAACACCCGCCATCCCTCCTTCCCCGCGCACGCCGCTTGGGCCATCACACTCTCCCCCTTGGGAGCACAAAGGTGCACCTGTGGCCCCACATGTGGTCGAGTCCACTGCTACTACTTGTAAAGACCGGGGTCTTCACTGTACAAATTGTTTGCTTTGAAAACTAAGTCCTCATGGTTTTGTTCTTCTCAAGGCAGCCCATACTACCCTAAGAAAACGCGTGTATATAGTTAGAGGAATCCAAGCCTTATAAGCTAGCTCAAGACTCCCCTTTAAGAGATGTGAGACAGGAGACATGCCCTTAGCCTCGCTCGCGTATTGCCGAGGCGATCTTAGTCACTCCCTCCATACGCTCGGGATTTGGGTCGTCACATTTAATGTGATGGCCCGTGCACTGTGCGGGGAGGAGGGATGGCAATGCATCCGCGCTCGGTCCCCACATCGTGCAGGAGGGGGCGCATCTCCTATTCCACATCGTTTATGAGGGTCAGTTTATAAGGCTTGGGATTTCTAACCCGTGTAATGCGTTTTAAATGGAGGCCAAAGGCCTAAAGGACAATATTCCATAGTGGGAGGGCTCGGGTCCTTGCTGTGTGAGTATCGTAGTCGATTCCTACAAAGCAAGGGCATTATGCCTTAAAGGGTGGAGAATGTGACAACCCAAACTTGGTGCAATACGGAGGGATGGACTAAGACCTCCTCGAAAGTACGCGGTTAAGGCTAAGGGCATGTCTCCCGTTCCACATCACTTAAGTCTTGAGCTAACTTATAAGGATTGGGTCCCTTTAACTGTATATACACGCTTGGGGTAGTATGGGCTGTCTTGAGAAGAACAAAACTGTGAGGATTGGGTCCCTTTAACTATATATACGCGTTTTATTGGGGTAATATGGGCTGCCTTGAGAAGACCGAAACCATGAGGACTTAGTGTCCAAAACGGACAATATGTGTACAAAGGAGACTTGAGCTTTACGAGTGGATCAAAGCCGACTCCTAACCACATGAAGGGCCACAACGAGGGCGCTATGCTCCCAAGGGGGAGAGTGTTATGGCCCAGCAGCGGTGCGGGACAAGAGATGCGCCCCCTTCTTGCGCGCGTCCGAGGCCCAAAACGCAGACGCACCACCATCCCTCCTCCCCCTCGCACCGCCCGGGCCACACTCTCCCTCCCTTGGGAGCATAGCACCCTCGCTGTGGCCCCACACACGGTCGGAGTCGGCTTTAATACCATTTGTAAGACCCGAGCCTCCCACTCAACATTGCCTGCTTTGGGCCTTTAGCTCTCAAACTTTAAAACGAATTTTAAAGCCGTGGGGCCAAAGGCCTTAAGGCATAATATTACATAGTGGGATGCTCGAGTCCTTACACAATCCTCACACGTGGTTAGCAACCGTTGCTAACCATGTAGTTCTCTCTCTTTCTCTCTTTTTCTTACTTAACCCACTCACCTTATCTCTGCTCTATATATATAATGTCCTAGTGAAGTCATCATTTAACGTCCTCTACAAGCTAGTCTTTAACCTCTCAAAGAAGTTATCGATTGCTTCTTTTAGAAATTAATCTTTAACTTCTCAAATAAATTATTGACTACTTCACCAGAAGCTAGTCTATAACTTCTCAAATAAGTTATTCATTACTTCCTCTAGAAGCTGGGTGAGTAAGAGAACAACTCTCGTGAGTGGGGATGTTCGATTAAATGAATTGATTATGGTGTGTGACATTCCTAGGTTCATCACCGAGTTAACAGTAAGACTTGTACTAACATATTAGTACTCCCAAGAGAATTGATTGTCCCGATCAATCTCTAGGTCCTACAAGTAATGATTGACATCTAGCACTACGTCATGGCTACCTAAACAATGTGAATACTTTAAGAACATAATGAACTCCGTCGCCTTTAGCTTCAATGTAATTCAGTCACTCTATCATACTATTTGTTCTCAATTGCAACCCCGGCCGAGGATTTCAATGCAGTGTCACAATTAGATCGCATAAGACATCATTATTGTACCATGCATGTAACAAGGAGACAATTTCCATGTTACGCACACGTTAAACTTCGTATGTGAATGAATTATGACTATTAGGTACAGAGATAGACCAATGAGTTACCAATATGCGTATCTATGAACCATAGCTGTCCAATACACAAGTTAACACTGTGCCTCAGGTTTAAGGATTATTTACACAATGCTAGAGGATGAACGATTAGTCATTGACTCTGCCAAAAGCTTCCATGTTGCCAATCGTTCTATATGTGTCACGTTCAATGAACTTGTCTACTCCAAGCACCTGTGTTCTAACTCGGGCATCTTAATACCCAATGACTTGTGACTCGTCATTACCTTAAGCATCCAATACTTAATGGTGAAGCTAACAACACACTGGTCTCAACAGGATCATAAATATCCACTCAATGATCCAATGATTAGGAATGGTTTAAAGATTCAATCTAATTGTGAATTGATCACACATATTATTAACGTCTCAATAATAAGTCCAGGCACAACTGATCTTATGGAATCACTCATATAGATAATTGGACAAATGAATGAATACATCTTTGCCATTAATTTGACAATATAACTTAAATCCTAATATGTAACTATTACATGGTTGCTTTAGGGCATATAACTAACAACAGCTTCGTCACCGACCACACAAGTCACTCTGAGGATGGCTCCATCATCTTTTTTATCGATCAACTGGGGCATGAGTCCATCCACAAGATTTTCACGACCCACAATATGGGACTCATCCTTCATCTTTCTTACTCGGGTCAGGTTGTTCAGTGAAGAAGCTACATTGCTCCCTCCTGCATTGGGTGGCGAAGTTTCGACTTCTCGAGCCAACATCTTGCCCTTCTCACCGTTTCCTTGTTGTCGGCCCTGAGAAGACAACAAGCAGGCTAAACACAAAGTCTTTGCTAGAGGATTTCGCAGTCCCGTTCCCTTTAGGAACCATTCGAGTAAATCTACACAACACGAGCGGACTCGAGAAGGCATGATGGTGCATCGGGAATGGAGGCTCGCGTCCCGGCTGTTCGGGCCGAGGTGCTCAAGCCTCAAGAAGTGTAACTGGCCAAGGACATTAGAAATGGCAACGTTAGGGACAAGAAAAGTAAAGGAAATTGGAGGTTTCAAAAGTACATTATTGAGGAAGAAGGTTTTTGGATTGTCAATTTACACCAAACAAGCCTAGGATTTATAGGAGGTGTCAATCACTACCAGCTTCTAATAAATACGTCATCTCTAACTCTCATAGTTGTTCGTAATCTTTATAAATCTTCGTTTTCTTAAATTATGCGATCTTTTCGTTTGTAAAGTTAAGTCATGCAATAAATTTTAATTAAAGTGGTCTTCTTTCCTTAACATGTATGCGACAAGTCATCGTGAGGTAACACTTCAGAGAATTTATTCCTTCCCTTGGCAATTTAGAATTTGAACCTCAATTGAAACAATCAACTTCTATTATTTTTCTTAAGTCCTAAAAGAAAATTATTTTCTAATAAATAAAATTGGTTCACTTTTTTCGTTACACTAATGTTAACTAATGGAATTGGTCACTTAGGTTTGTTTCGACATTGCCGTGACCCAATCTCACCACCCGATCCTTTTTACTAGGAAAGGAGAGGGGAAAGGTCGGATTTAGGGGTATTTGACCGAAGTTTCCTCATAGTTCTCAACCACAAGGATGTTATCACCTCACCCCTAAATGAACCTCTTGTGAGTTCCTCTACAAAGTCACGAGTTCTCCCAAACTCTTACCCCACGTGACAAAGGAGTGTCGCGACCCATACTCACATGGGCGACACATCTCTGAGAGGAGGTCGAGTGTGAATATCATAGTTTACAATAGGTGTTCTAGCGAAGTCACAGAATTTAGGCATCTTTTGCTCTTGGACACACTCGGAAAAAGTATTTCCCATTGAACGCTTCCATGAATGTGCCTTAAGTCAAGGCAGTACCTTTAGGTAAAACTCTTCCCCAAGTGGCCTTCCACTAATCATTAGCATTTCCTTGTACCAGGTAAACAATCACCTTTTCCTCATCCATGCATCTCAAGAACGTGATAGTCTTCTCTAGTTCTTTGATCCACGAGGCCGCAACCTCAAGATCACCCTTTCTCGTGAACTAAGGTGGCTTCAACTTTATAAACTGCACCACTAACCTTTGATTCCCATTTCCAGCTAACCGGTTATCATTGTGAGCAAAATGGCGTAGGCAACAACCTATTGCTGAGCGTGCTACCCCATCAGCTTCCTAATGGTTTTTAGGGCTTGCAGAATCCCATTAAATTTGGGATCCTCCCGTACCCTTCCTCGCATTAGCTTGCCCTAGGTTCCCCTTCTTCTCCATCCTCGAATCCGATAAAGTGCCTTTCGAATGCTAAGAACAACCGATTCCACAACCCCAACAATATAGTTAAGAATTTAGAATCGCAAATCAATAAAACAATTAGCAATCACATGCATATTGTAAGCATTCCTATCTAACTATCCTAAGGTCTCGCATGTCTTATCACTCTAGGTAATGGCCATGCTCTGATACCAAACCAAGAGGGGGTGTCACGCCTGACCTGCTCCAGACGTAAGACACCCCATGCTCTCATTTCTTTTAGGTCATTTGATTGCGACGTCCTAAGAGGCATCGCTAACCCAATCGCTGCATCGATTAAATACACAAGTGAAAGTATAAACAATTCACCCAACCAATAAACTGCAACCGTTCAAATCACTATCATATATACATATGCATCAAAAAGTCATCAAACATTACAAGCCATATACACATAAGTTAACCACACCCATTTAAACCTTACTTGCTTTACCACATCTAATTAGCCCAAAAGCGCTGCCGAGATGCTTCACCAAAAAAGGTTCAAAGCTAAACCTAACACTTCTAATAGTACAAGGGCAATTCCAAAAAGTGTTGATGACCCCACTATCGCTTAACTAGCTAAGGGCTTCGAAATCCAAGGCTTTGGCTTAACAATCATATGGTGTGACGTCTCTTGATGGCCCCCGATCCGTTAGGGTCGCCACACTTCTTCCTTAACCTGGATGTCCTCCAATTGTGATCATTGGATTTCGCAATCCGCAGTTTGGGGATCTATCACATTTTTCATTGGTCCTCGGTATATATCATTGCGGAAGCAAACATCCTTCAACTCCATTCCTAAACTTTGAAATGATGTAGACTAGATATATACATAGATAACAACCAGGCACTTTTTATTTACATATCTTTGATAGATGTCATTCATTGGTACATCAAAAGCCAAGGTTTTCTATATTGACTATATCCAAAAAAAGACCAACTTTTTCGTTAGCCATTTACAACGTCATCTATCTACTAGTGCCGGTGTCCCAAAATTTACTGCTGTCCTCTTGTCCTCCGTCACTCTACTCCGCTTGAGCCTCCTATCGCCACCTCCTCTAGCGGCGGCAGCATCTTTATCAAATTCGAAATATGTTTAGCCCCCGCGAGGGTGAGTACGACTACTCCAACAAGTAAAGCTCCTACTAAACTATATTACGTGAAACTATCATCATCTTCTTCCATGTAATCCAAAACAGCCTTACGGCCAAAGCAATGAGTGTCCATAACTTTAAAAGAATCTCAAACAGCACAATACAATAAAACAAGTAGATGTTTAAAACTCAGGCCAAATCGAAAATGAATCTTTATCGCTCCACCCCTATCATTGTTTGAAATACAGTGGGGCGTGGACTTAAAATATTCTCATGTTTCAAAACTTGAGATGTACAAGTAATAATTTTCATCAAAAAGTACATATATCTTGAAATATTGGAAACCACAATTCGGCGGTCGATCATATCGGTCCCGACTTGAAGATTTTTAAAATGATTTACATATAAATTTTGGAATTTCAAAGACACCAAATATTCCTTGAAATATTGTGAGCGGGCACGGTAAATAGAAATCCCAACACAAATCTAAAGATTTTCCAAAATAGTTTACGAGTAAGATTGTTTGGCTTCGCAAACACTAAAAATCGATGCATATACAGATGCCACACAAATCTAAAGATTTTCAAAATAGTTTACGAGTAAGATTTTTTGGCTTCGCAAACACTAAAAATCGATGCATATACAAATGCCAAAATGACGCGTTTAACCATAGGCGATATGAAACTCCTCTCAATCCTGAAATCCGAAATCAACTCAAGAAAGATTCCAATCTTGAAAGATTCCATCTTTTACAATCTTTGAGATTCCAAGCTTGTTTCCCAAGAAAGATGAAAACTTTTCAAGATTAAAGTCAAGAGAAGAAGACAAAAAATGGAAGATCTCAGTGCTCTAGGGTTTTTGAGAGTAAAATGAAGAATAACCGACAATATATAAGGTAGTCAAGCGAGGCATACGGAACATCGTAAAAAGGAAATATAAATATGCCTTTTTGAAAATAACTGCCTTTTAAAAAAAATTAGATAACTGTCATTTCAAATAACTTCTCTTTTCGAAAAAAAAAGATTGCATTAATCACGAAAAAATTGGGAAAAATAACACCAATCAATTTCCGGATAAAAGATCGTACCTTTTCAAGATTTGATCCGCAAAATAAATTTCTAAAATAGAAATAACTTACGATCGTGAGACTTGATTGTCAATTTGAGAGACTTTAGACTTTCAGTCCGAGTCCGAACATCTTCGACTTTAAGATATTGAGACTAAAAAATTCGAATAACTTCAAAATTGATTTTTCTCCAAAAGCTGCCAGAATATATCTGCCACTTGATTCGTTGAGTCAATAAACGAATTGAAACTTCTCCATTTTGAACATGATCTCTAATTAAATGATATCGAATCTTATATGTTTTGCTCTTGAGTGAAGAATCGATTCTTGGTGAGATTGATTATACTTGTGTTGTCACATTTGATTTGAGTGCATGAATCTTCAATTCCAAAGTCCCTTAACTGTTGTTTTATCCACGGAATTTGTGAACAACAACTTCCAAGAGCTACATACTTTGCTTCGTCGTAGAAAGAGCTATTGTACTTTGCCTCCTTGAAAACCAAGATACTATCCCGCGTTCCAAGTAGTTGACAAGTGCCCGAGGTGCTCTTTCTATCAACTCGCATCCGGCAGGTCTGCCTCTGAGTATCCAAGAAGAGTAAAGTCTCGTTCTTTAAGATACTAGAGACCCAAATTTGAAGTTGAGGCAATGTATTTGATAATACGCTTTGCAAAGACTTAAATGAGATTCTTTAAGGTCCGATTGAAACTGGCACACATACAAACACTAAATAATATGTCAAGTCTAGAAGTAGTTAGATGTTGAAGTGAACCAATGATACTCCAATATAACTTCTATTCAACTTTCTTTCCTTCTTTATTTTGTCACTCTTCAAAGAGCTTGACATTGGTATATCGCTTTTTTGCAATTTTCTAGTCCGAGCTTTTTGACAAGTTCTTTTGCATATTTTTCTTGATGGATAAAGATTACTTCCTTCTATTGTTTCACTTGAGCCCAAGAAAGAAGGTTAGCTCACCTATCATGCTCATTTCAAACTCATCCGCATAGACTTAGAAAATTTATTTGACAAACTTTCATTAGAAAATCCAAAAATAATATCATCAACATAAATTTGAACAAGTAGAAAACTTTTTCTTTTCTTTGATAAATAATGTAGTATCTACTTTACCTTTAACAAAACCGTTTTGAATTAAGAACTAACTAAGTCTGGCCGTATCAAGCTCGAGAGGTGCTTGCTTTAAACCATATGAAGCCTTTTTCACCGGGAATACGTAGTCCGATTTTCTTGGATCTTCAAACCGAGCTATTGTTCCACATAGAATTCTCTTGGATAAATCCATAGGAAAGAACTTTTGATGTCCATTTTGAATAACCTGAAATTCTTATGACAAGTAAAAGCAAGTAATAATCTAATTGCTTCTAACCTTGCTACCGGTGCGTAAGTCTCATCATAGTCTATCCATTTTTCTTGCGTATATCCCTTGGTCCACGAGTCTTGCTTTGTTACTTGCAACCTTCCCTTTCTCATTCATCTTGTTCCCGAAACTCATTTAGCTCTAATGATAGACTTACCTTTCGGTTTATGAGTCAATTCCCGGACATCATTAATGCTGAATTGTCTAAGTTCTTCTTGCATAGCTTCAATCCAGCTTTCATCAGTTAAAGTTCTTCATGCTTTTGGGTTCTCTCGTAAATAAGAGCCACAACACTAGACTCTTTCGTGCCTTTTGGATCTTGTGCGAATTCCTTCATTAATATCGCTAATAATAAGATCTTTGGGATGAAATGGACTTATGCTTCCGATTGCTAGTTGATTTGTTAGACCGTTGATGATTTTTTGAATCATCGTCGATCATTTGTTGGCTTCGTCCAAATCCCGGTACCGCTTCTCAAGCATTTGACTTTGTAAAGTCCGGAGCAAGTTCAAATTCTTCAAGTTAAGTCTGAATCGATTCATTTTGCATAGAGTCTTGAAATTTGAAATTCATTGATTCCTCCATGATTGAGTCTTCTTGTTGTAAACTACGTAAGCTTTGCTTGTGATAGAATATCCAAGGAAGATGTATTCGTACAGATTTTTTTTCAAACTTACCAACTCGATCATTTGCATTTTTTAATATAAAACATTTGCATCCAAACACATGAAATACGAAACAAATGAGCTTAACTTACTTTGAATAACTCGTAGGGAGTTTTCTCTAGAATTGGCCTTAGAAAGACTCTATTGATAATATAACATCTGTAGAAACTGCCCAGCCCAAAAACATGAAGAGATGTTTCTTTCAATTAAAAGTTCTAGCCATTTCTTGAAGTGATCTATTCTTTCTTTCCATGACTCCATTTTGCTTTCGGAGTATAAGGAGAAAGAAACATGCTGAAAACCAGATTCATCACAGTATTTTATAAAGTCTTGATTTTCAATTTCACCTCCATGGTCTCGTTTAGATACTTGAAATAACATACCCTTTTCTCATTTTGGACCTTTTTAGCAAACTTTGTAAAATAAGAAAAGGTTTCCGTACTTACTTGCCAGGAAATATATACCCAGGTGAATCCATAATCACTAAACAAAAAGATTTCTTACCTCCAATGCTCGAAGATTCAAGGTAGTCCAAAGAGATCCATATGCAAGAGCTGCAGACACAATTAGTGGAAACTTGATTTATTGGTTTTGAATGAGTTTCTTACCTGTTTCCCCAACACACATGGTGTATAGATCAGACTTTTTGGTATGACAAATTGGGTAGACCACAAACAAGCTTCTTTGCTGAAATTTTGGCTATTTGCTTCATGTTAATGTGCCCAAGTTTCATATGCCATAAGTTTGCTTCTTCTTGAATTGAGATTAGACATTGTGTTTCATCTAATTTGACATACAAGAGGTAGATATTTCCATGTCTTCGACCCGTGAAAGACTGAGAGAAGTCTTTACTGGTTTCTGAACATATTCCCTCTTGAAAATTGATTTTAAAACCGGTATCTTACTGATTGTGAGGCTTCCAATCTTTACGCTTCAGTAACCTACAATTCTTCCTTTGTTGTTTCCTCCAAATGAAACTTTTCCTCAATTAACTTGAACAAGCTTTATGAAACAATTTGAATCTCCAGTCATATGTCTTGAGCATGCACTATCCAGGTAACATTTAATCTTTTTTTGATAGTGACCTCAATTTCACTGTTCGAACAGAATTGCCTTTAGTTCGAACGGAAACCGATTGTGCCATAAAACAAATGTTAGCATAATCATCATCAAATTTTTCACATTATGTATCACTCCAAGTTTCTGCTTTGAGTGCCTTTTAATATTTCTCATCTTTTCCTTTTTTTCTCGGAAGGGGACAATTGGGTCCGATGTGTCCTTTTTCTTACATTCAAAACAAGCTACATCTATGTTGTATTCATCATCCTCAACGACTTAGTCCTGTTTTTTTGAAAACTTTGTTTCTTTGGATTGAATCTTCTCCCATTTCGGTTTAGCTTTCCGAATCTTCTTATCATGAGAGCAAGCTCCTCATCATCCATATCGTCAATCTGTGACATCATAATCATCATTAGATTTTAATGCAATAGATTTCTTACCTTTAGGATCTTCATCTTCATTGATTCGCTCTACTTCATAAGATTGAAGAGCCCTAACCAATTCATCGAAGAAATGGCATAATTATTTGTGTCTCCCTTATTAAGGTCTTTATGTGATTCCAATCCTTATAGAGTCCACTGAAGTAGCTTGTTTACTTTCATTTTCAAGACCATTCACGATTTATATAAAACGATTAAACATGTCAGTGATAGATTATCCTCGACTTCATTTTGAATACTTCGTATTGACCCTACCGAATGTTGATTATGGTTTCTTTCACTCGATCGTTCTTGCATAGGTAATGTAATCTATCCCAAACTTCTTTAGCTATATCACAAGAAGATATTTAGTTATATTTAGAGGGTGATAATGCACAGTATAAAGAATAAATTGCTTTTGCATTAAGAGCTTGTCTCTTGGTTATCTCTTATTGAGTCATTTCGCTAGACTCAATGGCTTATTTTCCTCTTTCTCGAGATGATGCAGCTTTAGGAATGATTCATTTGTTTACTACATCACATTCCAAGAGGATCCTTTGATCTTAGAAATGCCTTCATCTTGTTTTTCCATATGTTGTATTCCTTTCCATCAAAATAAGGCACCAGTATTGCTTTGCCCTTCAACCTTGATTCCGGAGCCAACATACTAGCCATGGATCTTTAACACTTCAATTTAAGTGAGTACATTGTGCTCGATACCAATTGTGAAAGCTAGTATAAGCACCTAGAGGGGGGTGAATAGGTGTGAAAATAATTTTACGAGATAAATGGTCAGCACTAATCAACAATACGTCTCTTGTAAACAAAACGAGTTACGATCAAAGTAAAAGAGTGTAAAGAAGAGAATATGAACACATAGATTATAATGGTTCGGCTTAATCCAAGCCTACATCCACTCTTCCGCACCGACAGCCTCCAATTTCCAATGGATTTCACTATCAACAAAAAAGTTGTTACGAAAAGCTCTTCCTTGATTCCAAAGTGTAGAGACTCTACTACACTTCCTCAAGGTCTCTCAAAGATATAGACTTCTCTTTGCGTACAAGATTTCGCTCAACGCTTTAATTGACAAAGAACCAGAGTTTCGTGCTTTGAATTCTTCTATCACGCACACACTCGAACAATTGGAACGTCTTCTCATATACTCCTTTATGCCATCACACTCCGTTGGCACTTACCAAAGGAATTCTTCTAATCTACCCATTGGACGTAATCAATTAGGAAGATCTTCGAGCTATTTAAGGAACATGACAATAGCCCATCAATCCCACTCCCCATAATCGTGGATCTAGGTTTCCATAAGTATAACCTTCCAAGTATATTTCATCAATCAACGGATCCATAATCCCTTAATCAATCTTAATTTGAATAATGGATTCTCGCATGCTATATCCAGCCAAGAGATCTTCTCCAAATGATAAAGTCAAATCCTTAGGGAAACATCCAGTTCCTGGATAAGCCTTCTTCGATGGTCTAGAATCTATCAATGAGGATAGATTTGAGGTTCAGCCCATGGCCTGAGTCTTCAAACTTTGATGGAAGAGTCTGCAAGTCTTTAGACTAGACTCATTGAAAAGTTTTGTCAGCTTCAAAACACTCGGAAGTTTTCTCCAACATTAGGATCATGCACGGCTTGTTCCCAAGCATCATAAGAGTGCCAAGATTGGCATCACATTCGTCTTGGTTTCCCAAAAGAATTCTAACCCAAGAATGACTTTGAAGTCATCCATCACTACAATAGAAAAGTGCGCCATTCCCCAAGGAATTCCAAGAATTTTTTTATATGCTCATTCCAACCTAATTTCTTTTTCTAGGTTCATTCATATTTAGTGTAGCACCCTTTTTTCACAGCTGACTTCGAAAGATCGCTGA